>MJUU01001663.1:0-36013 GCA_002080025.1 Modiolus philippinarum
TATATATATATATATATATATAAACAATGTTTAATATGACTTAATTCGTAAAACACTAAATACAATAAGAAATCAAACATAAGGCCATACATGTATTCTATTTACGTGTGATATCTAGCGTATCCTGCGGGAGTCTCCCGTTTTCAAGCCCTGAAATGTGTCTTCCGCATTTGGCTGTAAATTTTCCGTATTCGGTTTGTTTGAAAGATTATAAAAGAAATTATTATCTACATTGTCGTGCCCGTCAATCAGCTGCTCTTGTTTGATTACTCATGATTAGATATCTTGTAGTTTAATTAATCACAGGTATCAAATTAAAGCCGCAAGCACTATGGCTATGATTTAAGTATCGTTAAATTGTTCTTTACACGTGTTTAATTTGGTTTCTGATACATATTTCATCCTGTCACCTGTTAGTCTATCCTTTTAAAAAAAACCTTTATCGAACCACTTTATCATATCTCCAGAACTTTATCACATTCGTATATGGGATGTCTTTTTAGTTACTTCAATACCACACAAGGAATTTTCACACACAAAAACAAATCTAAATATTTCCTCCCAGTATATATTTTCTGATCCAGTATTGTCAGATACCAAAACATTGATTCAATTGTGTAAAAATAGGGTTACATACAGAAATGCTTCAATTGATCTCGTCTATACAGAGACGTCAAGTGGATTAAAAAATATCAAAAACGTAATAAAAATTAAAATTTTCTAATAAGACATGATCACAATATTAACGACAAATAAAAAGGGATTAACAATTAAATTTAAATATTTACAATACGGGAATTTGAGGTGTGGTATTAACTATATACACAGAGTCACTGGTTATTTCATCAAATCATGTGCACACATGTGTCTGCTGCAGGAGAAAGGTAGAAATGAAAGGCTTTTTTCGACACATATCCAACACAAGTTTTCGGGAAATGAAATGAATGCAACGAGACTTTTGATCGACGTTATTCAAAATTGAGATTTATTCTGTGTTCAAGTGAACTGTTCCGACTTTAAGGCTAAATGGTAGGTTAAACCAGTTTAATGGATTTAAGGATGATCAAATCACAATTTGTTGTGTATTAATGATATGAATACTATTATACTTACTTGAAGCGTCCATATTTCGATCAAGTTTAGTCGTCAGCAATCAAGTAATGAAAAACAACATTTAATGAAATATAAAGCAAGTTCCAGCTTTTAACCAATCAAAATATTTGAACGCTCATCCAATGAGAATGAATGTTGTAATGGGCTGTTTTGTTTATATGTCATATTCAACAGGGTTTATCTTTTAAATCTCTTCTAATAAATAAAACGAAAAAAGGAAAAGACAACTAAGAAAAATAAATAAATTAGCAAAACAATAAATCATTAAAAATAGAAAAAAAAATCAGAAATACGAATTGTATGAAATTAAACTCATGCAGTTTAGGCATATATCATTTAAAACATACTTTTGCAGTTGTTTTTATCAGTAAGATTTTCAACAGGTACATTTAAAAAAAATGCTGTCTACCATTAATTAAAAACATAAATAAATGACTATTCAATAAAAATACACACGAAAATTACCTAAAGACATGCCAAGACGATTAAATATTATTTTAAAATGATCATGATATTAAATAAAATGATGATTTTTTTCCCCTTGTTTGACAATAACAAAACAATTTTATATTTAAAAACAAGCTCGTAATTTATATTTATGATCGATAATTACAGTTTAATTTACATTTTGTAACGTTTAGATTTTCGGAATTTTAAAATTTAAACGGTAAAGATGTCACCTTTTTTGCAAAGTGTCTTCTCCTTTCTATATTTTGTGTCATCATTCCTTTTTTCTTAAAACTGTTTTCATTTATGAAATTAACTTGTTGTTTACAATGTCTGTGTTAAAAGTTAATTGATTCAATTTATATCACAAACAATTGATTCTATCTACATCACAAACCCAACCGAATCACAATATACATCTATTTAATGGTTACTCAAGGATAACGTTTTTCACCTTTTGGTCATTATTTCGTATCTTAATTCATACGAAAATATTCAAATTTAAATTTATTTAAAACTGCAAAAAAGAAATATGAAATCAAAGTCATGTCTGAAAATTGTAAAGCTTCAACAATTCTTAAAATGGAATTAAAATTAGATTTGATATCAAGCAAAGAAAAATCAATAATACAAATGTGCAATTTGGAAACAAAACTTAATAACAAATTTCTTCAACAAATAATTTGTGTTTGCCTCAACAAAACACCATTTTGAATATTGTATGAAAGCAGACATGCTAATAGGGTAATTGTTAAAAAAAATAAGATAATTCAAAAAACAATTGTTGTCAGACTAGAAAGTACAAGTATACTTTTAAGATTGATTGGCAACATTATCAACCCAACACAAGATTGTGCTCACAATGCATCAACACAAAAAGCTAAAACCTGCTCTTCATTGGTACCGGTCCTTGCGATAAATAAATACATATTCAAATAAATTCAACGTTTGTGTCATTATTGCCATTCAATTTTACAAACTGCAGTTTTTTACAAACTTATTATTTTATTTAACATCGCTAAATTTTTAAAGTATTTGAAGTAAAACTCATGAAAGAATTAGTTTTTAAAACATAATTCGATTTTTCAAAGGCAGTCCGTTACAAGTGAATGACAATTTTTACAAAAACACGATTCTTTCCCTGAAAGCGAGCAAGGAAAACCAGCTAAAGTTTGGGCTGGTTCCAGACTTAAGAGAGAAAAAGTACGCAAATAACCTTCGTCCAGAGCAAAAGAATAAAACAAAGCATGATTACCAAATAAACGGACTATTCATTCTGTCTAGTAAGTGTGTTGAAAATATTTATTATGACGTCACAAAGGGCACGTCAATTTATTTTTCCAAACAACAATTTCATTTCGTTTAAAAAAGATTTACACTTGTTACAATTAAACAAATGCACTGTAGAGTTTTATCAATTTGCTGTATTTATGAGGCAAGAACTTATAATGAATCTCATTATACGTCCTTGTATGAGGCAATTTACCACAACATGAAAACAAGTCCTTGAAAAATCCTTTAACGAAATATTTTCGAAAATTAGCAATTTTGAATCGGAATTATCTCGAAAATGAAATCATGAAGGTGTATTTTTCTTTGCAGATTTGGAAAGAGCATATTGAAATTGACCTAATTTCAGAGGATCTTTACTGTATCGTATTCCCTTAAACGCCAATAACTTTCGTCCTATAACTATTTTAAGTTGCTTAGGTAAACTTTTTACTGTGGTTTTGTTGACTAGACTTAATTCAAATTCTGATAAATTTTCTGTATTAAATGAGAGTCAAAGTGGATTTAGGAAAGGCTACTCTACCGTTGACAATATTTTCATTTTACATGTTTTTTTTTTAACTTTTGAAATTGAGAAAGAAAATAGTATTTGTTATATTTATAGATTTTGAGAAAGCATTTGATACAGTTTGGCGAGATGGATTGTGGTGTAAACTTCTTATGAATAATATTAATGGTAAAATGTATAACGTCATTACAATTATGTATAAAAATATTAAGTCAAGAATTGACTCTGATATTTCAGAATTTTTTTAGTGCAACAATGGGATCCATCAAGGACTCCTTTTCTTTTTGCTCTATACTTAAATGACCTAGAACAATTCTCAAATGACAAATGTGCAGTTGGATTGACATCATTAAGTTCAGATTTAGAACACAAATTAAATATTTATATGAAACTGTTCGTTATTTTGTATGCTGACGATAGTGAAATTATGTCTGAGTCAAGTACAGATATGCAAAACCAATTAGATTATCTTTACGAATTTTGCAAAAAGTGGTAACTTAAAGTAAACATTGATAAAACTCAGGTGTAATATTTTCAAACGGACCGTTGCCAAAAAAGTTTAAATTTCAAAATAATGGAATTAATTTAGAAATAGTGTCCTTTTTCTATCTTGGAATAAATTTTACTTGGACTAGTTCTTGCAATACAGCTAAAAGTGAACTTGCGAATAAAGGGTTGAAAGCAATGTATGGGGTTTTAAAAAAGGGCAGATTGCACAACCTCTCTGTAAAGTGTCAGCTTGATCTTTTTGATAAAATTGTAAAGCCAATATTACTTTATGGGTGTGAAACAGAAGAATGCGGAAAAGCGATATTAGTGAGAGAGTTCATTTAAAATTTTGTAAAATCTTGCTTCATTTAAAAAGTTCAACACCAAATTATATGATATATGGTGAAGTATATATTTACTTGATATAGACATGAAATTACGTATATTATCCTACTGGTCAAAGCTGATATCCGGAAATCAATCTAAAATTTCGATACTAGCATATAAACTACTTTATTTGAAGGATCATAGTAATGAAAGATTCAGTCCATGGGTAAACCGAATACAATCTATATTAAATGAATGTGGAATGTCTTATATTTGGATAGTACAGAATTGTGTTTCAAATAATTGGTTACGTTGTGTTGTTAAAAATAATCTTACTGATCAGATTAAACAGAACTTGAATACGTTAATTGAAAACTCGTCAAAGGGGATAATTATAAACTATTTAAAACCGAATTTAAGTTTGAAAATTATTTAGACTTAATGGACAAAAAATAGACCTAATGTTATAAAATATGGTAATCTTATGAACAGTAAATTTATTTTAGAACTATGTAAACTTTGCAAATTTATAAAGATACCGGTAGTTAACAAGAGGATATGTCCTCCGGGTTGTTTCATATATACGTTTGTCCACCTTTCAACTTCCTTTCATGATTTTTTTTATATTTAATGTCATGTTATACACTAGTTTTTTTCTTCGAATTTACCAGCTGAGGAAAAACTGGTAGAAAATTATTTACCGTTACGACGTCTTGACCTCTGATGAAGATGAACTACGACGACATTTCAAAAAACTGAAAAAAACAAGTAAAAGTTAAAATTGCCATGCAGCTACGTGCATTCATGATTGGGTTTGAAACTTTGCAGTTGAAAAGAAAAGGTTGTAATTAAAATACAACACTGAACGTGCGTCTTCATGCACCATGTCATCATTATGTATTTATACATTGAAAATCGATAAATCACAAAACTTTGCTCACAAAATTCTTTGTTGTACTTTATACAGTGTAACATCATGTCAAACTTTTCTTTAGAGGACCTTTTAATGATGAGCCAATCCTAAATTTATCAGGCAACTGGATCACAAACACGGCAACACTACAAACCATTTGACATATTTTTCTTCTAAAATCCGGAAAAATATCTGGTTCTCTCCTTTAACGCCTGGTAATGTTGTCTGTCTTTTCTCAATAATTTTACTATTTATGTAGCCATACAATATAAGCGATATTTTAGGGGTATTTGGGATCTCGTGGCATTTAAACATATTCTAACACGTATGCATATGGCTTAAATTTACAGTTAAACACTAGGAAATGAGCAACAATTCTTGATGTCATTGAAGCACATATCTGGGCTTATTATATCAGTGAAAAGATAGCATGCGTTAAATCTCTTCTTTTAAGTCCAAATATGATCTACTATAATAAATTCACGTTTCTTCCTTTTTTTTGCATCACTTTCTTTTTTAATATGTAGTATTATACATAGTTTTTTTTCTAAAATGATCAGAGTTGTTAGTATTCTGAAATTATGTTTTGAAGCATTATATATGTAAATACACAGCGTCTAATTAATTTTAAGTAAAAATAGCACTAGTTGTAGTATACCGCGACACAATTTCCCGAAAGAAAGAAAAGGAACTACGAAAATCAAATATGCAAAAAAAAAATGAATAAATGGATAATATTGAAAAATAACATTAAAAAAACAAAAAAATATTATGTTGCAAAGATACCACAATATCTTAAGCTCATATTTATTCGTCAGTTTACCGTATCGCGTGTGTCTTATTTTCGCTACGTTATCGGTAGGTAATCGTCATTTTAGCCTACGCATAAATTTCACTGCCCATTCAAATGTAAAAACGCGAATTATAAACTTAGCGAAGTTTTCACTGGCCTGTTTTACACCGAAATCGCAAACAAAAGCCGACGCGAAAATAACCCGAATTACGGTAATTGTGTCCGAGGGGTCACTTCATTTTATGAGGTATCATACTTGATTGGAGTCACTACTTATTCTCGGTGCACTTTGAATTTGACCAGTTAAGTCTATGAAAAAAAACAACAAAAAACAAAACAAAATAAAAGTAAAAAAATATAGAATGAATAAAAATAGATATTCAGGTCGTTACAAAGGATTTTTATCTGATGAAGACATCTTTTTACAATATTGTTAAAGAAGGGCATGCAAAATAAACAATTATCTAAACTACAGTGTTTCACTTATTTTTCAAGTGGTGAAAAAATAGACTTTTTTCTGTTGCCTAGCAACGTCGAAACTGTTGTTCAGTAATTGGTATGCTAGATTTTTAGTCAGACAATTATTAATAATCTTTCCTCGACCCCTCACATGCAAATGCTTTTAGTTTGTAGGTGCCCATGATTGGCATAAGCGAGCCGTTTACGGTAAATAACAAAAAAATTGTCATTTTTGAAAACCTGTCAATCCATGGTCTACAAAGATAAGAAATTATTAATAGTTTGAAGAAGAGGCCTTACTCATTTCTCTATAGACTGGACATTTTTTCACTTGGCGCATTACTTGGAATAAGTCGATGACGATTCCAGGGCGAGCGGTGCACAATTGCCAATAGCTACCCCTACAGCTCATACCTTCTAATAACACGCAAGCCAATCAGAATTTCTCTTAAAGGGAACCATGGATAACTCATGTAGTCATTCTCATCATAGCAGTAAATGTGAATGAAATATTTTTCTGATTGTTGCTTTTTGAAAGGAAAGGGCACGGGTTCGATCAAATATCTAAAACCAAAAAAGTGACCTCTTTATTGATATAAGATTTTTCCCTACTAAAATACTAAACAATCTCTTATTTTAAAACAGAATCAAATGATTGTGTATATTTTCTGATTCTTTGTGATAAGTTGAGTAAAATGAGTGGTCACAAGTATAGGGTCAAATACCCGAGACAATGCTCTCCATACAGCTGTATTAGGATTTACCTCAGTGGACAAGAAAACTACGTTGACCTCATATCATCGTATCATCGTGTTTCTGTCTATCATTTCGACAAATCATAAGTAGCTGTGAAGATAAGATTATGCCCAATCGTGTGATCATTGGAAAAGAATTTCAATATCACTGGAACAAATCTGTCCATATATAGCTCTTTTAAATGGTGATCTTGGCTTTTCATTTTTGTCCTTGTATGTATAAGTTCTCTATCCGCTTTTCAAAATAGCTCTATTTATGGTCGTCTATTAATTTGCATAAACATTCTTAGGGTTATGTTACCCCATCATTTGATAAAAAGCTCCATTTGAACAATCTTATCCTATTCCTGCAACAAAATTTCTATTGGTTATGTGAATAATTGTTAAGGCATTATGTTACTTTATCATTTAGACAAGTAATGTTTGAGTAATGATATTCTACAGTTGAAGATTGTTCGGGTAATGTTGCTCTTTCATTTTGACAATTACAAATACAGGATAGTAGTAAGCACCTCCAATGGCATAAGCCGGCGTAAGGGTTTTACCGGTTTATGGGTACCCAAACCTACCCTTTCTCGATCCCGTTTCCCTATAGTATAATAAACATGCGAATAAAACCTAATACATGTAGACTACTTACTGAATGACCAATATCTTGGAAATGAAAAGCGTATGACAAAACGTAATTCAGAAAGATTGGACAAAGAGAGCTCGCCGCTAAACTGCGGGCTAGCTCAAGGAACCTTGTCTGCTGGTAAAACACTGTTGCACAATGGAAGAAAAATCGAATTCAAATCCCGGAGGATAGTCGTCATGTATTTCAGTAGACATCGGCAGTATCATTGAGAGGCCAGTATTCATTGTATAAGTAAATTCTTCAGGTCACTGGAATCCAAGTCAATTTAACGGATTTTTTCAGAATATCTCGTCGATATCAACTATTACGTAAAGAATGTAAGTTACGTCCCAGTTTTTCTGGATTATTTATCAATTTTTGAAATCTTTAGCAACATTTCCATAAAATCGAGGATGAAAAATGCCCTTTGTATTTAGCTGTTTTCGAGTCAGGTCATACCTATATATCAAATATGAAAAAAGAAAGGAAATGGGGTAAATGTCAAGGAAACGGCATCCAATCCCCAGTTCAAAACGACCCAAAACAAAAGGGGTCACCGTGCGGTCTTCAACATAGTGAGGAACTTTACATCATATAGCAAGCCCTAAATGGCGCATAAAGGTAAAAAAAGTAATATATCAATGGAAACAGACCATATCCAACAACTCGAATATCAAGAAACTAAAACTTTAATAAAAAGACAAGGACAAGCCAAGACCGACATATTCCTGACTTGGGACAGGCACAAAAATTGCGTTGGGATTAAACTCCTTTTATTGGATCCAAACCCTCTCCCAATGTGTGGGGAATGGCTAAATGGTGTTCATATCTTCTGTAAAACTTCTTAAAAGTATTTAATAATTCATGAAATCTGTAACCTTGTTGAAAAAGTTTGGATGTAAGAGAAAGGTTACGCTCATTAAAATCGGCAAGGGCAGAACAAATACGAGCGAATCGTACAAGTTGAGATATATACACCCCGAAAGATGGAGCTAGAGGAACGTCGTCGTCGAGAAAGGGGAAATTAGTAATAGTAAAATCAAAATCATCCTTTTTATTATAAATTTCAGTTTTTATTTTACCCGAGTCAATGATGATACTTAGATCCAGAAAAGGGCAGTATTTAGAATCATTGTTTGCTTTAAGTTTTAGTTGTTGTGGGTAAATACTGTCGACATAAGCCTGAAACTTGGGATTGTCAATGGTAAGGATATCGTCAATGTACCTGCAATTATCATTGAAAATAGAAATAAGTTTATCACTGTTTTGTACAATTCAATGTTGTAGTTTATTCATGAAGTCCCGTTCCTAACAGAACAGAAAAGGGTCTGCAATGAGAGGTGCGCAATAAGTACCTATGGGGATTCCAATGACCTGAAGATAAATAATGGTGCCGAAACGAAAATAAACGTTGTCTAGGAAGATATTCACTGCCTTAATCATACCATCACATGCCAAGGGGCAATAATTGTTATAAGTTATATTGGAGAATAATCCTTGATTTTTGTTAAAGTAAACAAACTGAAGACCCGAAAATTTAAAGGACCATTAAATAAGTTGACTCAATTTGGATTAAATCAAATTTCGTGGAAGGGTTGTATAAAGTGTAGAAAAATCAAAACTGCCAATAGATGAAACTGGTCTCTCTATTGATTTTAATTTATATAAAACTTCAATAGACTTTTTTACACTCCAAAAGTAATTTTCACAAGAGCTTTGATATGTTTTTTTCACAATAGTGTATAACTAGCTAATTTATACAAGTGAGTGCACTGGTTAATGGATAGACACATTTGTGGTAGAACAATTATTCGAAACCGAAATAAAACGATGTTTGTTTGGATTTTTGGAAGTTTAGGAATCCAATACATAGTAGGTAGGGTGTCATCTTTAGATGGAACTTTGAGCGTTTCTGTATCCTTGTAATGTTGTTGTGTGAGCGTTTTCCCGAAACAATTTGTACGTTTAAAAGTGCTAGACTTGGCCAATTCGTTTTTTCTTTCGGACACCGATATATTATTTTTTTTTCAGATGATGACAACGATGTTTGAAGCTTTGTCGACAGGTGCAAACACATATTTTCACCAAGTTCCTTCAGTTAGGACTTAATTATGTTAATAAACCGCATAGGTGGTGACTCATGATAAGTTTCTTTATAGAAATTAATACTGTTGGTGACTTTACTAATGATTTTATCTTCAAACATATTAAGGGCATGTATGTCTGCACTTTCTTATTTGCACCATTTTATACAATAATTGGTTACCGAGTCTTTAATAATGTTGCCAGCTTATTTTCAAAGGTGGGCGATATTTAGGCCCTTTTCTAAAGAATCGCCTAACTTCTTTGTCTACAATAATACTTACGTCCCCCGTTAATATATGTCGACAAGGGTCATAGCGATAAGGCGAAGTGGAACAGTCACAGCTACTGGGGTAGTTCTTCTCGAAATTAGCATCAAAGATAAAAGAAGAGTAATTGCAAAAAATACTTCTATTTGGTTTTTTATAAGTAAAGGAGATGACAGGCACATCCTGATTATCAAAATAAACTGGAACAAGTTTTTGAACATTCGGGCCCCGAATGCCTGCAATTTCAATCAAATCGATACCTTGATTAATATATTTAATTTTCAAAAATTGTTTTATGTGTTCATTGAGTTTGTCGATTCTAGGATAAAGTCGATGAAAGCAAAAGGCGTCTATAATTTGTTTTAAATTCATAGAGCGGACTTTTAACAGACATTGTATCACATTCTAGAGAGATTTTATAAAGATGTGTGACAGGAAGTTTAATGAACAAACCATGCCGCTTATTGTTTTTAAAAAAAGTATTTCGATCTTTAATATTTATGAAGTTCTTACGTTTGCATTTTATATTATGATTAACTCTTCGGCCATGTGATCTACGAAGTCGTAACTTCGGAGAAGAAGTACCCATGATGTCAATTGAAGCATGCTGAGAAATGTTACTCTGACCCATTACTTTGTCATTTAACCCTAATGGGTAAGCCGTCTGAAGGTTTTTGGTCCACGACAGTTCACATTCCCTTCTAGATCTTACGAATTGTCTCTTAGATTGATTGTGGGAATTTTCGACAAGTTCTAGAGGCTGCACTTTAATGTATTTTCTGTCGTGCTTATAAATATTACTGTACTGATATATATAAGATCTTAACTTTTGAGGAAAAAGCATGCGATACATATGCTCCTGGGTACGTCGTTGTAATGGACGACCTATTTCTCTTACGTACTGGATTCCACAGCCTTGCTTAGGTAAGGTAATCAGATAGAACAGGCTGTATGTTCTTCAGGAGATGTCAACGGGGTATTTGGTGGTGAAGTTCCTGCCATTGACATTAGATTTCACAGTATTCTCCTGGACCAGGCGAGGACAAGTGACACATTTTCTGGCGTCGCTTTTCAGAATTTTAGAAAATTCACGATTACATTTGTTGTAAGTGGAGGCGGCAGTTAATACAGATTTCTGTATGGATTGGCATATTTTAGATAGCTTAAACGGTGTCAGTCTGCTTACAGGATTAAGTGCTGATAGTTGTAGATTAGTTAGAATAGAGTGTGATGAGTTTGATTCAGCGTTCTTTTAAATTATTCAGATATTAACAAGCATTGTTAACATAATGTTACTCTATCATTTAGAACAGAGTTCTGAAAGTGATGTTATTCTATAATTTGGACAAGACATGTTAGGGTAATGTTACTCTTTCAGTTGGACAAGAATTGTTAGAGTAATATTACTCTATTATTTGAACAAGAAATCTGAGGTTAATGTTACTCTATCATGTGGAGAAGAATTGTTAGAGTAATATTACCCTATCATCTGGACAAGAAATCTTAGGATAATGTTACTCTATCAGCTGGACAAGAATTGTTAGAGTAATATTTCTCTATCATTTGGACAAGAAATCTTAGGGTAATGTTACTCTTTCAGTTGGACAAGAATTGTTAGAGTAATATTACTCTATCATTTGGACAAGAAATCTTAGGGTAATGTTACTCTATCAGTCGGACAAGAATTGTTAAAGTAATATTACTCTAGCATATGGACAAGAAATCTTAGGATAATGTTACTTTATCAGTTGGACAAGAATTATTAGAGTAATATTTATCATTTGGACAATAAATTTTACTGTCATGTTACTCTATCATTTGGACAAGAAATCATAGAGACAAAATACTCTTACAAACCATTGCATATGGTTCTATTACACTGTTAAAACAAGGCAGCATAGAGTAATATTATTATATCAAAAGTAATGTTGGATCTGATATTCATAGATGTATGACTAATTACTTGAACTTCTATAAAAAAAGGACATAGGAAAAATGAAAGGATATGGAGTGAATGTACATGTGACAAAAACGCACACGATACATAGAAAACTCCAGTTTATCAACATGTATATTTCCTTTTTTATGTTGTACAACATTCGTTAAAATTAAAACTAAAATTTATGATAAAAGGGAAGATTTTAATTTCACAATTAATAATTTCCCGTCTTTCTTCATGGCGACATTCATCATTCTACGGGGTGTATATATCTGAACTATTACGATATGCACGCGCCTGTTCTACTCTTGACGACTTTAATGAACGCAACCTTACTTTCATATCCGAACTTTTACAACAAGGTTACATATTTCATATATTGATAAAGCATTTCAGATGTTTTATTGAAGATATAAGAACACGTCTAAATACGATGCGACTCGCAAACAGCTTATTTCCATGGGCATATCACTACCTCATTTTCCGGGGTTGATGTTAAAAATGTCAAAAACTAATTATAAAATCCAGAAAAAGCCTGCACGTAACTTTTTATTTTTTACGTTATAGGGAGTATTGACAGGATATTCTGCATAATTCCGTTAAATTGGCTTTAGGATCTAAAGACCAGAAAATTTTACAGGTATACTGGCTTCTCCCTGATATTGCCGATGTCTACTGATATCCATGAGGATTCTTTGCCAAACCCTTCGGGAAGTTTTGAATTTGATTTTTAATCCGAAATGCGACAATTTTTTTACCAGCAGACAAGTCCTTATCACTTTTTCTTATTCTTTCCTCAAGATTGTTGTCTAGGGGCTAGCAGTATACCTGTATTGGGGTTTATTTGTATGTTACTTGTATCATACCTAGGGAGACGGAATAGAGAAAGGGGATGTTTGGGTACCCATAACCCGGTTTAACCTTACCGCTAGCTTTTCTTGTGCCGGTACCAAGTCCGGCTATCCGAGGTTCTATCGTTGTCAATATTGTCTAATTCATTTTATTGTTTTTTTTTTCGTGTGCAGAAATGTGGTGTGGCATGTGATTGTAATTTTCGGCCATTGTGGGTGTTTCCTGTTATCTTTCCTTCATTAATTTTTTGATAAAAAAATGTTTATTTTCTGATTCCTTGTGTAAAACGAGTGTTCACATGCATTGTCAATTATCTGAAACAAAAAAGTAAATTCTAAAAAAAAAGAGAAAATCTGTATATTTTCTGACCCCCTTCGATGGGATTAGTAGTCCCAAATAGGGTCAAAAATCTAAAAACAAAGATGTTATTAATCATACATTATATTGCTCTTGATTCAGCCAAAGTATATCCGACCACTCAAACAAACTACAAATACAATTTTCTAGTTCTTGTTCTCTACAAAGGATGCAGAAATAATGTGTAGCTATCTGTAAATATATGATATAAACATGATTTCTTCATAGACACCAAGTGAACTACACATCCGCAATCTTGAATCCTGTAATTGCCCTGTTAATATTATAATGGCCCTGTTATTTCACAATGGCCCTTTTTATTCCGTAATAGGTATGCTGTAATGCGTACTGGTAATGTGAAGAGGCAAGGTAATTTTTACATAATTTATTACAACTGGTTAATATTGCACCTTCAGCATCGACTACATGTACAGTGCTACTCAAAGTACTTCATGCTCCAGCACAACTACCGGTTAACGGACTTTTCCATAAATGCATAGACTCAGGTAGCCAGTTTTGCTGGCATTGGTAAAACAACGTATTTTCCGCAATTCCCTCTTCAAGATTAATACCAACGAAGCGTTTTGTGAGATCTTTGCGACCGGTTGGATAAACGTTGTGGAGAGTAAAATAATTTGCAACCCTCTGGTGTTTGCGCGTGACAGGCGGAAGCTGACCAGACGGCTGTCTACTGCAGTTTTTCAGCTTGACCTGTCATTAAGTTTAAACCATTTTCGTGAGAAGTCATTAATTTATACTTCGCTTATTAAAAAGATTTGTAAAGTTTTCTCCGTATAGATGGAAAGGGGCCGATGTTTATACCGCTGAGATACTTCTGCATGTGATTGATCGTATCACAGTCATGATAGTACACTACATTCTATCCGATCGTGGTGGATCTTCATGATAGAAACGACACATTTAACTGAAAAAATTATCAAAGGCAAACATGTATCGTTCCGATTAACTGATCCAGAGGATGAAAGTCGCAGATTATTTCATAAATATTATAGGCTTCCTCAGGTCCACCGTTGAAAAATATTTTCGATGTGAATCTTCCTGGTCGATGCGCTACTTTGAGTACAAATGGGCCAAACCCTTCAATCAACATTTAAAATTCCGGAATTTTATGAAACGCAAGCTGCTTTGAGTACAAATGGGCAAAACCCCTCAATCAACATTTAAAATTCCTAAATATTATCAGATGTTGCATAAAGTTTCGTTTGGAAACACCAACGCAAAGACAAAATATGTCAGACATGGAATATGGCCAGAGGATGAAGACGGTTAAGATGAAGTCGCTGAGCCTCATTGGTTTGAAGAACTGGAGCAACAGAGGCAATCGCTGTTGTTGATTTTTTTTTTTACCGTCCATTATATACAATTTTACCCTTTAATTGAGGATGATGTCCATATTTATTTAATCAAGAAAAGTTACAAAAAAAACAGAATAACAGTAAACACCTACAACGGGAAATACAATCACATGCCACAATTTACAAGCGAACTGCACTAGAAAAACAACAATGAAAACAAAAGACAAACATAAATAACGATAGGAACTCGGGATAGCCGGACTTGGTACCGGCACTAGCAAAAGCCAGTAGTAGGGTTAAACCGGTCTTTCGGCACCCAAACCTCCACTTTTCAACCCCGTTTCCCTATAGTATAATAATCATACGAATAAAACCCATTACAGGTAGACTACTAACTCAATGACAATATCTTGGAAAAGAAAAAAAAAATATGACAAAACGTGATTTAGAAAGATGGATCAAAGAGTGCTCGCCGTTAAATTGCCGGTTAGCTTAAGGAACCTAGTCTGCTGGTAAAACACTGTCGCACTTCGGAAGAAGAGGTATGTACGTATTTAAAATAATTAGGGATATTATCTGAAGTCAATTTAAGGCTATAACTGTGTTATTATACTGAATTAAAAACTGGAAAAAAAGTGTTCAATTAAATCAATATCTTATTCATTTAAAAAATTTCTGAAAAAAAGAATAAAATAATAATAATAGAAAAAAAGAATTTTCATACAGGATAACGATTTAGCATTTGCTTCCACCATAGGTACATTCTCTAGGTCCTGGAAAACACATTAGTTAACTTTCAAAAAGAATCTCGAAGAAATTTGGTAGTTAACAAATATGTTTATTCTAGACCAGGAGCAAGTTCTTGTGTTTTGACACTTATACCGGCATCCACATAAAAAAAATTCTCAATACTGTACATAACTATCGAACTCCGGAGTTTTATCCGTAGAAATAGCACACTCCTGTACGAATGATTAGCATTTATGACATTTTTTTCATCTGGAATTGCCACAAGGGCCCTGTCTGTTCTGCAGCCGAACCGATTGGGCAGCCATATTTATTTACGTTTACATTGACAACTAGGAAAATAACTACTTACTTGCTGGACGTGCAAAAGCGCGACGAATTCAAATTAGTTATTTTGCCTAAATGAATATTACAACTTAAAATTTGAAATCAAAAGCAAATCTTAAAATTGTGAAGCTATAAAATTGATAAAATGAAATAAATATTAGATTGAAAATGAAACCAAATCAACACAATTATATCAAATGTGCAATTTGGAGACAGAAAACTCAATCACAACTTCTTAAATAAATTATTTGTGTTTGCCTCAATAAAGCACTATTTTGAATATTTAATAATATCTGGCATATTAATGGTGTAATGGGTATGAACATAAGATTCGAAATCAATCATTGGCGGTTTGAAAAGGGTAATTTTACTTTATGATTTTTACCAACAGTGTCAATTTACTCATTTGCATTGTACATTGGCAAACAAATACCAAAGCTAGAACGAGGAAAGGGGAAATTCTAAAATCCTAAATAAAAAAAACACGGCATTTTACAGCAACACGAATTGAAACAGTATGACAACGATAAAACAAATAAATAACCTGTTGCAACCTTATCCTTCTTCTATCTATTTCCTACCCAACGAATGTTCATCGTGGAATATGTAACAGCTCTAGATTTCCTACGAGAAGGAATGACTAGGTTACCGAAAGCTATATTCTATAACCTAGGTGGCCTAGTGGTCGGGGGCGCTGGGTATAGTGCAGGCGGTGTTGCCAGAGATTTCAACAAAGCAGGGGTCCAAATCCCGCCGTAGAGCTTGCTTGAATTTCCGATGTTAACAGGTTTTAAAAAGATGATTTTCATCACTGTTGACATTCGGAATCATATACTTTACCTTTGCAGCTCACCTTACCAACACATTATCATTCATACTACATAGAGCTGCGCGCAACACTCTTATCAATATACATTATGTATCTTACCTGTTGCAACCTTAGCCTTCTTCTATCTATTTCCTACCCACCACATTTTCATCGTGTACTATGTTATAACTCTATATTTCCTACGAGGAGAAATGACTAGGCTACCGAAAGCTATATTTTATAGCCTAGGTGGCCTAGTGATATAGGGTGCTGGGCATAGTGCAGGCGGTGTTGCCATAGATGACAACAAAGAAAGGGTTCAAATCCAGCCGTAGATCTTATTGGAATTTCAGATGTTAACAGGTTTAAAAAGATGATTTTCACCACTGTTGACATTCGGGATCATACATTCTACCTTTGCAGCTCACATCACCAACAAATTATCATTCATATTATATAGAGCTGCGTGCAACACTATTATCTATATACCTTATGTATCTTACCTGTTGAAACCTTATCCTTTGTCTATCTACTGTGAAAGTACTATTGTTCGTGGGGTTCCAATTTTCGTGGATTTCATGGTTCGCTCAAACCACGAAATTAAGATCCCAACGAATTACAATTCTTCCAAAGAGTCTTAATGTAAGGAATTTGAAACCACGAATTTAAGTTCCCTCGAAATAGTGATATTTATGAAAATCACGAAAATTGATGCCCACGAATAAAAGTACTTCCACAGTATTTCCTACCCACCAAATGTTCATCATGGGATATGAAACGAATCTAGATTTCCTACGAGAAGGAATGACTAGGTTACCGAAAGCTATATTCTACAACCTAGGTGGCCTAGCGGTCGAGGGTGCTGGGCATAGTGCAGGCGGTGTTGCCATAGATGTCATCAAAGCAGGGGTCCAAATCCCGCCGTAGCGCTTGCTTGAATTTCCGATGTTAACAGGTTTAAAAAAGATGATTTTCATCACTGTTGACATTCGGAATCATATATTCTACCTTTGCAGCTCACCTTACCAACACATTATCATTCATATTATATAGAGCTGCGTGCAACACTATTATTTTTATACCTTATGTATCTTACCTGTTGCAACCTTATTCTTCGTCTATCTATTTCCTACCCACCAAATTTTCATCGTGTACTATGTTACAATTCTAGATTTCCTACGAGGAGGAATGACTAGGTTACCGAAAGCTATATTTTATAGCCAAGGTGGCCAAGTGGTCTAGGGAGCTGGGCATAGTGCAGGCGGTGTTGCCATAGATGACAACAAATCAAGGGTTCAAATCTAGCCGTAGAGCTTGTTGGAATTTCCGATATTAACAGGTTTAAAAAGATGATTTTCACCACTGTTGACATTCGGGATCATACATTCTACCTTTGCAGCTCACATTACAAACAAATTATCATTCATATTATATAGAGCTGCTTGCAACACTATTATTTATATACCTTATGTATCTTACCTGTTGCAACCTTATCCTTCTTCAATCGATTTCCTACCCACCAAATGTTCATAGTGTATTATGTTACAACTCTAGATTTCCTACGAGGATGAATGACTAGGTTACCGAAAGCTACATTTTATAGTAAGTGAGAACCGAACCGCCAATCTAAAAGCGAACAATCCAAGGACAATGACAACACAAGAAACAAAAAAGGCAGAAAAAAACAAAGACACAACATGGGTACAGCACAGAAAAAGAAAAATGAAGACACTCACACACAAAGATGAACAACACGGACCCAATATAAAACCATGGGTGAGATCAGGTGCACCGGTAGAGTCAGCATCTCCTGCTTCTTATAAGACATCCGGTAGTAAAGTCAAATTCGGTAGAGGAAACAACAATTAAGCTTTAAAGGGAAAGATCTGTTGTCATGTGGGAAACAGATATCCCATAGCGGTCCACAAGATGATGATGTCGACCGTAAAACTTCTGGAGGGATGACTTCAAGTTTTGGGTAACGTACCCTTGTTGCAGTAGCCTATTTGGGAACAACCGGGCTCTATCAAGGAAGTCACTGTATCGAACACAGGCTCTTGAATAGCGAATGAGCTGGGAGATGTAAACTCCATATGCCGGCGCTTTTGGGATGTTGCTACAAAGAAAAGGGAAGTTTACTATTGGAAAGGTGAAGTCATCGCGTTTGTCGTACAGCTTAGTTTGAAGTCTCCCTCTGTTGTCAATTTCAAGGTGAAGGTCAAGGAACGAGGCTGATGTAGAAGTGTCTGTGGTATCCTTAATTTCGAGCTCTTTTTTTATAGCCTAGGTGGCCTAGTGGATATAGTGCAGGCGTTGTTACCATAGATGACAACAAAGCAGGTGTTCAAATCCCGCCTTAGACCTTGCTGGAATTTCCGATGTTAACAGGTTTAAAAAGATGATTTTCATCACTGTTGACATTCGGAATCATATATTCTACCATTGCAGCTCATCTTACCAAGACATTATCATTCAAAAAATGAATAAAAACGCCACAAAACTAGAGCACTAGGAGGGTGAACCCCTATAAAACTGAGGTATCATCAGTTGCTTCGGCAGGGAAAGCATGATCTGCTCCACGCATGGCACCCGTCACACTGCCAGTTAAAAGTCCTGTTTTTTCACAGTCGGTGTTAGTACAAATCTCTCAGTATTCTATGGATTGTGTTAATCGAGGAGGACGGACATGTTTTTATTTTGAAACAATAAATGGCATGCATCTTCTGTCCTAAAATAGACCTTAAAAAAAAAAAAAAAAGAAAAAAAAACAAATTGTATAATGGCAATAGATGACAATTTCACACAACGAAGGCCATTTCTTTTCTAAAATGTGCAAAGATTCTTATTTGTTATTACATTTTGAACTTGCATATGTTTGTAGTTTGATTAACGTGTAGATATCAAGCCCTGTTTACTCGATTTGTCCAATACGTGTATATTGAATATGACAGACGTACGTTTGATTGACAGATAATACCTGGTTCGTGCACATTGTTTGTTAAGGCCGATTAAAGAAACTCGCATATGTTTCGAATTTTGCTGTATAGAGCATGGCCTTTCCTAAATAAATAAAAATAATAAAAATTAAAAATGGTAGTTGTATTAAGAAAAGGAGGTTGAAATAAACCTTGGTGGAACAATGAGTTAACTGAGAAGTGGAATTTCGAATGTATTGCTGTCTAGTAAAAATGGGATTATAAAATCCCAATTACGTAAGGTATTTGTAGATAAACGTAAAGATTTTGATAAATTAGTGCAAAAATATAAACGCCAATATTGGTAAAGTAGCCAAGAGGAGTTAATCAAGTTAAGTGATACCAACTCTAAACAATTTTGGAAAAAGATAGGAAAAATTAGTATTGGTAATGATAGACAGTCAAATATACCAAATGAAGTTACACTTGATGATGGTTCTGTTACTGATAACTTAGACTTGGTTGTAGATAAGTGGAAAAATAGTTTTTAAACTTTGTTTGATTTGAATTATATAATAATTCAGATACAATTGAAAATTATAATATTTTGGAAAATGGTGGTTGTGATGAACTTGATTTTTATATTACAATTGATGAAGAATATAAAGTTGTAATGAAAGCAAAAAATGGTAAAAGTCCAGGTATTGATCTTATTGAAGCAAATATGTGTAAAAATCAAAGTGTTATATGTGTATTGCAAATAATTTTTAATTTATGTTTAAAAATGGCAAAGTACCTGCTGTTTGAGATAAGGGGATAATAACCCCAATACTAATATGTGCTACTTCAGATCTATGGGATACTTTATCCTATAGAGGTATAGCTTTAGCTCCCTTTGCATACAAAGTTTATTGTAGTATATTAGATGATAGACTTGTCCGTTGGCTGGAGAAAAGGAAGAAAATCAAAGATGAGCAAAATGGTTTTATGAAAGGTCGAAGCACATCAGACCATATAAGTACAATAACCTCAATAATTGAAACAAGAAAAAAGAATAAACTGTCTACACATGTTGCTTTTATAAACTTTAAAAAAAGCCTATGATTCAATAAATAGAGTAATGTTGTTCAATAAATTCGAAAATTTAGTTATTAGTACAAAATTAATGTTTGCACTGAAAGGTCTTTATTCTAACATAGAATGTTGCGTAAGGTTAAGTGGTAACATGACAGTCTGGTTTAATATTGATACTGGTTAAAAACAGGAATGTTCTTTGTCATCTATAATGTTAAATATCTATATAAATAGTCTAGTTGAGGATATAAATGCTTTAAATCTCGGCGTTGACATTAACGATAATAAGTTAAAAATTCTATTATATACTACCAGCAGAAAATGATAATGATCTCTAGACGATGTTAGATATTCTTAATGTTTGGTGCAATAATAATGCATTAAGTGTGCATGTCAATAAATCTAAAATAATACATTTTAGGACTCTTTCTGTATCAAGAACTGGATATAATTTTACAATAAATGGCTATTTAATGTTTATTTGGGATAATTGTTAACTGAATGTTTAGATGATAAATTAAAGGCCAACGCAGTTGCTAAATCAGCCAGTCGAGCACTTGGTTAATTGATTATGAAAAGTAAATTACATGGTGGTATTCTAAGTTTTCTAAACTGTATGATAGTATGGTTTGGTCAGTAATTGACTATCGGTCCTGTATTTGGGGAACCAAAAATTTCTCTTGTATTAATGCTGTCCAAAAAAGAACTATTTGATATTTTATGAGAGTTGGTAAATATACACAAAATGATGCTATAGCTGGCGATATGAGCTGGAAGCCGCCATGTATCAAGCAATGGTCAAGTGTTTTTAGAAAATGGACAAGATTCTCAGTTATGAGCCATTATAGAAAAAATTTAAAGTATTTAAATGGTCAACAAGAGCTGTCGCCGAATGGCAACCAATTATGCCCCCGCTCATTGAATCCTGAATCAATATGGCAAGTGCAAATTTAAGCGTCTGTTGACACAGTGCAAGTATGGACACAATGATATGCCTCCCCTTTTTCCAAAATATATAAAAGGAATGTTCTTAGCCCAAAAATCAATTTTATGGGTGCTATGCAATCTTCCTGTAAAGTTTCATCCATTTTTAGGCACTTTGACTTTTCCCGCCTTTTTCCAGTTTCCATAGCAACGGCAGCCCTTTTGAAAATTCTGAGACCCAAAATCATTTCTATGGGTGCTAGACATCCTTCTTGTAAAGTTTCATGAAATTTGTCAGTTCCATGGCAACTGCGGCCATTTTGAATATTCCAGAAGATATGTGTGTGCACATCTGCTTTTTGTAAGTTAGATTCCTTTGAAGTAGTTGGAATTTGTTTGCAAACTTTCTAAAAAACATGAATAGTTGTGTTTTTCATTCGTACGGACGGACGGACGGACGAACGGACGGACAAGGGTAAAACAATATGCCCCCCGACTTTTCGTCGCGGGGGCAAAATTAAAAAAAAAAACGCTAATAATGGAATAAAACATTGGTGTTTTAGGGCTTGTAATATGTTTTAAATTCAAAGGAATATTGTGATTTTGAGAGTAATGCAACTTATGATCAAACAAATTGAGCAATCAATCTTTGATGAATATAAATCTGATTGGAGTAATAGAATTTCTGCATATACTGACGGTAGTAAATTAAGAACTTATAAATTGTGTAAGCATAATTTTTGTACTGAAACTTATTTGATTGATAATTTGTCTCTAAAGTATAGAAGTGCGTATGCAAAATTTAGGTGTGGGGTTGCTTCCCTTAAAATAGAAAGAGGTAGATATGAAAGGAAAGCAGTCAGTGAAAGAAATTGTTTTAATTGTAATGATCATGTAGACGATAAGTATTTTGTTTGTTATTACATTTCATGTATGTCGCCCCGGATGTACTATTTCTTCATAATATTATTATTTTTCATTATTATTGTTCTTCCAATGATTTTTGTCCGGACTATTCTGAGAAAATGGCTTAATATTATCAAATGAAACTTGGCATGAATCAGATCAGCATAAGGAGAAATGCAGGCTACGAAAGAAAATTTGCAAGATGGTCTTGGAATTTTCAAAATTGCACCGGTTGCCATGGAAACGGTAAAAATAGCGGGAAAATGAAAGTGCTAGGAATTGAATGAAACTTTCCAGAAAGGTTGCTTAGGACATGGGGAATAGGATTCCGATCTCCAAGACTTCAAAATGGCACTGATTACCATGGAAACGGCAAAAAGGAGGTAAAATAAAAGTGCTCGCATTTTGATGTAACCTTACAGGAATGTTACTTAGGACATGAGGAATTGGTTTCTGCTCTCAAAGACTTCAAAATGGCGACCGTTGCCGTGGAAATGGAAAAAGGCGGGAAAATTCAAGATGCTCAGAATTGAATTAACCTCAGCAGACAGGTTGCATAGGTTGTGTGGAAGTGATTTGTAGCGTGGCTTTCTGATTTTGGCGTTCGTTTTAGAGACTTTTGTTTCAGCATCCTGATACAATTATAGATTTTTATTATTATTCTTCTTCCGTTTTCCGCCGCGACTTTGTCCGCTTAATTTCTCGTGGACTAGTGATCCAATCTTGATGAAACTTCACAGGATCATGGAACCCCATCCCAAGAGGTGGAGTCAAGTCTTGGAATTTCAAAATGGCCGCCGGTCAAATAAAAACAGCAAGAAAAGGCGGGGAAATCAAAGTGCTTACACTAGCAAATATGTTATGATCTTGTTTGGCCATTTTGATCTTATCACGATCTTGACAGACTTAACACAATTTTGTTACGACAGTGTAAGATTATAAGATGGTTCTCAAGATAATTTATTTCAAGGATGATCAAGACGTGTTAATATAGTTTCAGATCAAATAAGATCTTCTTATTTCCGTTAAGCAACGATCCAGACGAGTTAAGTTTGTTAAGAACAAACAAGATCTCAATTTGGTCTTGTTTGATCTGGACAAACTTAACACATCTTGATCGCCCTTGAACGCAGTTATCTAGTTTTATCTTGATAAACTGAACCGATCTTGATCGTTTTGAAGGCAATTATCTTGGAATACGACTGAATATTTAATACAGTCTTAACAAAAATTGCGTTAAGCCTGTCAAGATCATGATAAGATCAAAATGGCCAAACAAGATCAAAACATATCTGCTAGTGTTAGAATTGGATGAAATATTTCCGAAAGGCTGTCTTACATGTGTGAAATTGGGTTCCGGTCTCAAAGACTACAAAATGGCGACCGTTGCCATGGAAACGGTGAAAAATGTCGGAATGCTCAGAATTGGATGAAATTTTACAGGAAGGTTGCCTACATTATTGTAACATGTGTACGATTGGGTTCCTGTCTCTAAGACTTTAAAATCTCGATCGTTGCCATGGAAACGGTAAAAAGGCGGGAAAATCCGAAGTGCTCAGAATTGAATGAAATTTGAAGGTTGTTTAAAATCAGTGAATCTCATCTAAAGCTCTTAAATTCTGCATCATGTTGGAGTTCGTTTGGGAGACTTCCTGTGTTTGCATCCAAACACAAATAATACTAGTTATTAAGTTGCCCAATCAAAGTTTGGCGACTATTGTTTTCCATCGTTTCTTATTTTGCCGCCCCTGACGTAGTCGGGGCGACATATTGTTATTGTTCTGATTCTTCTTTTTCTTCTTATTCTTTGTTATTATGTCGCCCCAGACGTAGTCGAGACGACATATTGTTTTTGGTTTCTTTCTTATTAAGTCTCCAAAAAGAAGTTTGTGGAGACTTATTGTTTTTGCTGTGTTTCTTATTATTATTCTTATTATTATGTCGCCCCAGACGTAGTCGGGACGACATATTGTTTTTGATCCGTTTCTCTGTTATTATTACGCTTTCTTTCTTTCTTTCTTTCTTCCACCTCTTTTTGTCCGGCTTATTTCTCAATGATGCCTAGATAGAAATGATACATATTTGGTACAAAGTTGGAATAATATCTGGAGGGGTGCAGTCAAGTAATTTTTTTTCAAAGTCGCCGCTGTTTCCAAGATGGCTAGCAAAATACGAAGAATTCGAAATTCGTCCAATTTTAACAAAAATTGAATTTTCTCAATCATGCTTTGTCAGAATTCATTCATAATTGGTACAAAGTTGGATCACTATCTGGAGGAGGGTATGCGAGGAAATTTTTTATTTAACATGGCTGTCTTTTCCAAGATGGCCGCTGAAATACGTAAAAATTTCAACTTTGTCCGATTTCAACGAAATTTTATTTCTAGGTTGATTTTGATGCTGCGAACAAGCTGCAATCATCGCGTTGGCTGTCAGGGGCGAAATCAGGTATTGCTTGCAATTGCAAATCTAGTTATTCTCATTCTTTTTCTTCGTCTTCCGCCTCAAGTTTGTCCACTCGATTTCCCGGACACCATTGGTCCAAACTTCATGAAATTTGACAGGATCAAAGATACTGATGCCTAGATGGTCTTTTTGGTTTTGGAATTTTCAAAATGTCGACCGGTGCCATGGAAATGGTAAAAAAAATGGGGGAAAATCAAAGTGCTCAGAATTGGATGACATTTTACAGGAATGTCAAAACCGGGAAGACGAGAATCTAGCTAAAAATGTCAGTTTTATTTGTGACACTGACATGTCATATCTATCTATGATGTCGTGGTGACGGCCATAGAATTTCTGAAGGGACGAAGGTAACAAAGGCTGAACATATCCCTGACTCAGCAGTTTTTGTGACAGTGCTTTTGCTCTTTCCACATAGTCACTGTATGTACTGCACGCTCTACAGTAACGAATTAATTGTGAAATACATACTCTATATGCTGGGGATGCAGGTATATTGCTGCAGAGAAAGGGAAATTTCACAATTGGAAACTTAAACAAGTGAAAAATAGGTGTCTGGTCTCCACGACTTTAAAATGGCGACGGTTGCCATGGAAATGGTGAAAAAGGCGGGAAAATCAAAGTGCTCAGAATTGGATGAAAGTTTACATGAAGGTTGTTTTACATTCGTAGAATAGGTTCCTGGCCTCCAAGACTTCAAAATTGCGACGATTGCCATGGAAACGCACAAAAAGGCGGGAAAATCGAAATGCTCGGAATTGGAAGAAATTTGACAGGAAGGTTGTTTCACATATTTAAAACAGGTTTTTGGTCTCCAAGACTTCAAAAATGGCGACTGTTGTCATGGAAACGGACAAAAAGGCGGGGAAATAAAAGTGTTCAGAATTGAATGAAAGTTTCAAGATAGTCTATAGAAAGCGTGCCCGTCCCGTCTGAAGCATTTAATTTCTGATATGGGAATTTGTTTGGGGAACTTCTTGTGTTTGCATCCAAACACAATTAATACTGGTAATACTTATTAAGTCCCCCAAACGAAGTTTGGGGAGACTTATTATTTTTTTTTCTCAATTCTTATTTTTCTTGTTCTTCTTGTCTTTCCCCTCAAAATTTGTCCGACCATTTTCTCGGAAACTAATGGTTCGATCTTCACCAAACTTCACAGGAAGATGGATCCCTATCCCGAAAGGTGCAAACAGGTCTTGGAATTTTCAAAATGGCAGCGGTTTCCATGGAAACAGCAATAAAGGTGGGAAAATTAAAGTGCGCAGAATTGGATGAAACTTTACAGGTAGGTTGCTTATGACATAATAAATCCGGGATTTCAAGTTTGCACCGGTTGCCATTGAAATTGCAAAAAGGCAGGAAAATGAAAGTGCTTCGAATTGGATGAAACTTTACAGAAAGGTTGCTCATAACATGGGGAATAGGGTTCTAGTCTCCAAGACTTCAAAATGGCACCCGTTGCTATGGAAATGACAAAAAAGGTAGGAAAATAAAAGTGCTCCGATTTGGGTGAAACTTTACAGGGAGGTTGCTGAAGAACATGAGCAATTGGTCTCTTGTCTCCAAGACTTCAAAATGACAACCATTGCCATGGAGACCGAAAAAAAGGTGGGAAAATGAAAAATGCTCAGCATTGAATAAAACTCAGCAAAAAGGTTGTGTGGAAGTGATTTGTAGCCCCGATTTCTGATTTTGGAGTTCGTTTGGTAGACTTTTGAACCAGCATCCTGATACAATTATAAATTTTTATTTTTATTTTTCTTCTTCCATATTCCGCCTCCAAATTGTCCGCTTGATTTCTTAGTGACCAGTGATCAGAACTTCACGAAACTTCAAGGCATAATAGATATGAATCCAAAGTTGATCCTTAACCTCTTTGAATTTCAAAAATGTCGACCGTTGCCATGGAAACGGTAAAAAAAGCGGGAAAACCGAAGTGCTCAAAATTGGATGAAATTTTACAGGAAGGTTGCCTAACATTTGTAGAATTGGGTTCCGGTCTCCAAGCCTTCAAGATGGTAACCGTTGCCATGGAAACGGTAAAAAAGGCGGGAAAATCAAAGTGCTCAGAATTTGATAAATTTTACAGGAAGGTTGCGTAACATGTGGAGAATTAGGTTTAGGTGTCCAAGACTTCAAAATTGCGACCGTTGCCATGGGAATGATGAAAAAGGCGGGAAAATCAAAGTGCTCAGAATTGGTTGAAATTTTACAGAAAGGCTGCTTAACATTTGTAGAGTTGGTTTTCGGTCTCCAAAACTTAAAAATGGCGACATATTCCATGGAAATGGTAAAAAGGCGGGAAAATACATAGTGCTTAGAATTTAATGAAATTTGACAGGAAGGTTATTTAAATCTGTGGGTCTCATCTTAAGCCTTTGAATTCTGATATGGGAGTTCGTTTGGAAGACTTCTTGTGTTTGCATCCAAACACAATTAATACTAGTTATTATTATTTTTCATTTTTCTTTCTTTCTTCCAAGGATTTGGTCCGCCAATTTTCTCAAAGATGCCTGGACAGAATTCATTAATGCTTAGCACAAAATTAGATCACCATTGGAAGATGTGCATGCACCGACACAAATTTCCAAAATGGCTGCCAGATAATGTCAAAATTTCAACTTTGTCGAAATTCAATTAAAATTGATTTCTAGGTAGATTTTGATGCTGCAAACAATATGGAATCATCGAATTGGCTGCCCGTGGCGACATAAGATATTGCCTGCAATTGCAAATCTAGTTATTATTGTTGTTCTTCTACACATTCTTGTCCGGACTATTTTGAAAGAACGGTTTAAGGAGATGGATATTGACACTTCATCGGGCAATCCTACTTATTCCCCAACTACATTATCAAGGGACGAGATAATCACAAATCACACTTCTGTGTTAGCATCATTCGGTAACGAAGTTGATGAGAATAACAGTTATCTCCCTTATATTTACTGGATGCCTAAGCTTCACAAGAATCCCTACAAACAGAGATTCATTGCAGGATCTGCCAGATGCACCACTAAGCCCCTATCCAAACTCCTTACCACTTTACTGACTGCAGTTAGAGATGGTCTAAAAAGCTACTGCGAAAAAGCCTATTCCACGAGCGGCGTGAATCAGATGTGGATTCTTAAAAATTCCAAAGATCTCCTTGAACAGCTTTCCTCAAACAGTCTGGCATACTGCAATAGCATTAAAACTTTTGATTTTTGTACCCTTTATACAACTCCTCCCCATAATAAACTTAAAACAGTAATTTCCGATCTGATACATCAATGTTTCTGTACAAAAACCGGAGAACGCAGGTATTCCTATCTGGTAATAGGAAAAGATGAAACATATTTTGTAAAGAACCACACTGAGTCAAACAAGAAATACAGTGAAAAGGACGTGATTAAGATGCTTGAATTTTTGATCGACAACATTTTTGTTGAATGTGGAGGCCGTGTTTTTCAACAGACAATAGGGATTCCTATGGGAACAAATTGTGCGCCACTTTTAGCTGACCTTTTCCTTTTTTCGTATGAAGCAAAGTTTTTACAAGGGCTGATACAACAGAAACAAAATCAGCTAGCCCAGACTTTTAATTTCAGCTTCAGATATATAGACGATGTACTTTCTCTTAATAACCCAAAATTTAAAGAATATTTACATCGTATCTACCCCAGTGAACTTGAAATTAAAGAGACAACCGATACACCCGATTCTGCTTCATACCTTGACCTTTTGTTGTACATTGACGAACATGGACGTCTGAAATCTAGATTATATCACAAACGTGATGATTTTGACTTTCCAATTGTGAACTTTCCCTTTCTCTGCAGCAATATACCTGCATCCCCAGCATATGGAGTATATATATTTCACAATTAATTCGTTACTGTAGAGCGTGCAGTACATACAGTGACTTTGTGGAAAGAGCAAAAGCACTGTCACAAAAACTGCTGAGTCAGGGATATGTTCAGCCTTTGTTACTTTCGTCCCTTCAGAAATTCTATGGCCGTCACCACGACATCATAGATAGATATGAAATGTCAGTGTCACAAATAAAAACTGACATTTTCAGCTAGATTTGCGTCTTCCCTGATTTGACATTACCGGTTTCGACTTTACCCTGAATTGACCCACTGACAGTGTGACGGGTGCTGTGCACAGAGCAGGACATGCTTACCCTTCCGGGGCACCTGATGTCACTCTTGTTTATTGAGAGTTCACACTGTTAGTGCTTTAGTTTTTTGTGTTGTATATGTAACGTTCGAGTGTTTTGTAGGCATGTGGTGTCTTTGGTCTTCCGTCTTTTGGTGTTCTTGCTTTTGCCTTGTCTCTGGACCTTGATTTGTGTAATCTTGTGCTTTGTTCCTTCGGTATTCTACTGCCTTTGTTTTGATGTAATCAAATGAAACTTTACAGGTAGTTAGATCACCATAACAAGATGAAAGCATCGAATTGGAAGCCAGGGGTGACATTAGCTTTTGCTTGCAATTGCAAATCTAGTTATTTTTGCACTTCTTTTTGTCATTATTTTGTCCACCCAATTCCTCGCAAACTACTTGTCAAATCTTAATAAAACTTCTAAGGAAGGAAGATCTCCACCCCAAGATTTGCAATCGGGTATTTAAATTTCAAAATGACCGTCATCATTGGTCACTCTGAACTTTGACCTCATATTTTTTTATTGGATTAATTCAAACAAGTTAAAGAAAGCTGATTAAATGTAATGAAAAAAATGTTTGTTAGGTCATGACGGACTTTTGTTTTATTTGGTCCAAAATTCTATGGTCAACCGTTTAGGAGTTAAGCCGCTTCAAAGTTTTGTCACATCTTTTAAGTGTCTTTTTCTCAAAAATGGTAAGGGTTAGAAACCTGAAACCTTTTCCATTCAACTTAGGTGATATGTGTTGTATTTAAAATTGCTAAGGTCAAAGGTCATTGGTCACTTTGAACTTTGACCCTAGACCTTATCATTGGATGAACTCATTTACTGTAATAAATAGCTGATAACATGTTATGGCAAAACTGTGTGTTGTGTTAAGATGTACATTGTTTACACGAATGAATTTGTCAGGTGCATTTTAATTTTTTATTTTTGGTGTATTTTGTTATCAGTGATAGGACAGGTATAAATGATTGTGCGAAAAAAAAAAAAAGAAAAAGAAAAAAAAACAAAAACAAAAAACATCTGTACTTTATTAATTAATCAAGATTATATTAAACATCTATCGGCCTCGTGCAACAGTTCGGTCTTCGGGTGTAACAAAACCTCGAACCAGTCAATAACTGTATACTGTTATTATGAATTTAGATGTAAGACTGTGAACTGATGTAAGTTAACAGTCATCACATCATACTATTTAAGATAGCAATGATTTATCTTTAGAAGCACTAATATACAGAAAAACAACGAGTCTTGTATTGAGGAATACTAAAATATCATAATTTTTCCTTTAAAGAACAACAATAAACATTGTATTCTGGATGCTGATGGGCGACATTTGTGTTTCGCTTTGCGAACGCAGTTATCACTTGTTATTATTATTGTTCTTCCATACATTCTTGTCCGGATTATTTTTAGAGAATGGATTGATGTAATCAAATGAAACTTGGCAGGAAGTTGGATCACTATAACGAGAAGCTCAGGCTACCGAAAAAATTCAAAATGGCCTCCATTTCCAAGATTGCCGCCAAAATACGTCAAAATTTTAACGTCAGATTTCAACACAAATTAATTTCTAGGCAGATTTTGACGCTGCAAACAAGATCGGAACATCGAAATGGCTGCCAGGGGCCACATCTGCTATTGCTTGCAATGCAAATCTAGTTATCAAGTCGACCAAACGAAGTTTGGTGACTTATTGTGTTTACTCTGTTTCTTATTAAGTTACCCAAACGATGTTTGGTGACCTTTTGTGTTTACTCTGTTTCTTATTATTTTTCATTATTATCATTATTATTCTCCAATTAATTTTATGAACTTTGGCCAAACAATTTCTCAGAACTGGGTGGTCTTAACTAAATGAAACTTGGCAACATTGTGGACACCAACCAAAAAATGTGCCAGAAGGTCTTTGAATTTAAAAAATGACCACCGCCATTGGTCACTTTGAACTTTGACCGCAAACCTTGTGATCGGATTATCTCGAAAAACGTAAAAGATAGTTGAAACCATGTAATGACAAAAATGTTTTTTTGGTCATGACGGACCTTTGTTACATTGGACCGAAGCTCTATGATGAACCGTTCATGAGTTATGCCCCTTGAATATTTCGTCATATCTTTAAATATGTTTTTTTATCTCTAAAACGGTAAGAGATAGAAGCCTTGGGCCTTTTCCATTCAACTTAGGTGATATGTGTTACATTTAAAAATGCAAAGGTCAAAGGTCATCGGTCACTTTGAACTTTGACCCTAGACTTTGTGGTTGGATTAATTCATAAACTGTAATACATAGCTCATGAAATGTAATTGAAAAAATGTGCGTCTTGTTAAGATCTACATTTGTAAAATTGGGTTCAAAGTTATCGGACCAACCGTTTTCGGCCTATGCACAAAAGAAGACGATTTTGATGTCCGATTTTGAGGGTTTTTTTATTATAGCTCAAATGGCGTTGAAGATACAAAAAGACATTCAACATACAAAATGTTCAGGAAGACGGGAACTTCAGACTAAGGTCAAAGTCAAAGGTCAAGGTTACAACCCCAAAACTTTATTTCATGTTAAAGTATAAATAAATACACATTAAGCTTTGAATGTTGGTTTCATCGAAGAATCAATAATGAGAACATTATGACGTAACTTTCTTTCTGATGCAATGCAGAAATGTTTTGTTCTATGAATCAAAGCACTAATAGCATTGATAGACGAAAATATAACGAGCTTAAGATGCCAATTCTTACGTGAGGAATCAAACAATATTTCAGAACACATTATTACAATCATCTGGTGATAAATTTACAACACAACATTTTTTCAAAGGGCGATTGGGTATGAAATCTGGTTTTGGTGACTTGTGTTTTCATGCAAACATATCATCACTTGTATTATTATTATTCCTCCATGGATTTTACAAACTTTGCCCAAATATTATCTCAGAGTAGAGTAGTTCATACTTAATGAAACTCGGCACCGTTGTGGACACCTAGCCCAGGATGTGCAAGGTCTCTGAATTTCAAAAATGACCACCATCATTGGTCACTTTGAACTTTGACCTCAAACCTTGTGACAAAATTATCTCGAAAACCGTAAAAGATAGCTGATAATTTGTATGACAAAAATGTTCATTAGGTCATGACGGACCTTTGTTACATGTGGACCGAAAATCTATGATGAACCGTTCTCGAGTTATGCCCCTTGAAATTTCATCATATCTTTAAACATGTTTATTCTCGAAAACGGTAAGAGATATAAACCTGAAACCTTTTCCCATTCAACTTAGGTGATATGCGTTACATTTAAAAATGCAAAGGGCATTGGTCACTTTGAACTTTGACCCTAGACCTTGTCATTGGATTAACTCATAAACCGTAATAGATAGCTGATAACATGTAAATGCAAAAATGTGTGTCATGTTAAGATCTGCATTTGTTACATTGGGTCCAAAATTATTGGACCAACTGTTTCGGGACTCTGGACCAAAACCGATTATGATTTCCGATATTTGGGTTTTTGCTTATAGCTCAAATACCATTAAAGATACAAAAAGACATTCAACATTCAAAATGTTCAGGAAGACGGGACCTTCAAAATGGGGTCAAGGCCAAAGGTCAAGGTCACAACCCCATATTTTTATTTCATGTTAAAATATCAATAAATATACATATTAAGCTTGGAATGTTGGTTTCATGGATAAATCAACTTTCTTTCTGACGCAATCCAGAAATATTTTGACATGTGAATCAAAGCACTAATACCACTGATAGACGAAAACCATAATGAGATTAAGATGGTAATTCTAACATCAGAAATAAAAACAAATATTTCAGGACGCATTATAACAATCATTCGTGATGAATATAAACACAGCATTTTTTCAAAGAGCTATTGATCATGGAATCAGGTTTGGGTGACTTGTGTTTGCATGCAAACATATCATCACTCGTTATTATCATCATTATTCCTCAATGATTTTTCGAACATTGTCCAAACATTTTCGCAGAGATGGGTGGACCAAACTTTATGAAACTTGGCACCATTGTAGTTACCAACTCTTAGAGGTGTACGCAGGTCTTAGACATTCCAAAATGACCACCGTCATTGGTCACTTTGAACTTTGACCTCAAACCTTGTTATTGGTATAACTAAAAAACCGGAAAGAATAACTTATTAAGTGTAATAATATAAACGTTTGTTTAGTCATGACGGACATTTGTTACATTTGTATATTTGGACCGAAACTCTATTGTATGAGCTTTGCCCCTTGAAAGTTTTGTAACACCTTTAAGTACGTTTTTCTCGAAAATGGTAAGAGATACAAACCTGAAATCCTTTCCATTCAAAATAGGTGATATGTGTTACATTTAAAAATACTAAGGGCAAAGGTCATTTGTCATTCTGAACTTTGACCCTAGACCTTGTTTTTGTAATAACTTATAAACCATAATCGATAGCTGATAACATGTAATGGGAAAAATGTGTCTTATTAACTAAATAAGATCTATATTTGTTACATTGGGTCCAAAATTACTGGACCAACCGTTTTGGACCTATAGACCAAAAACTGATTTTCGATGTCCGATTAAATGAATGATTTTATCCATAGTATACTTCAACTGTTATACTCTAACTGGTTTACATTGATAACCTTAACATGAATAAATCTTTCATGTTCATTTTAATTCTTATAAAAGTGGTGTCCTGTATAAAGATATGATTGAAATAATTACATATCTCATCATAATATAAAATGTGTATTTGATGCTGGAAATATATTATATTACTGTATATAAGTAACACGTCACATTCATTGATGATGATAACACGTCACATTCATTGATGATAATTAAGATTGTGTTAAGCTCAAAGTAATATTATAATAATTTAATATTTTCGGTATTTTGGTATTTTGAACCATTGGGCCGATGCCACTGCTGGTGGACCAGAGGACCCCGAGGGTATTCACCAGCCCAATAGTCAGACTTGTCTGACATGAAAATTTTACCTTGCGTTTTATAGAAATTTACTGTTTTTATCAAAATTCTAACTCCTTAAAATACCGAGGCTTCATTCCGTGTATGACACTCGGTAGATGTCCATGGTACTGGATTTTGCTTCCTATTTCGATTTATTTGTTAATGAATACTTCTCTTGTTACAACTTTTGGATTATGGCTTTCCATGTTATTTGATTTCAATGCTGCTGATGAGAGGTTACTCCTTGAGACACGTGTGCAGCATAACGAAATTTACTGTTTTTTATGCAACTTCGGTATTTTGGTATTTTGAACCATTGGGCCGATGCCACTGCTGGTGGACCAGAGGTCCCTGAGGGTATTCACCAGCCCAATAGTCAGACTTGCCTGACATGAAAATTTTACCTTGCGTGTTATAGAAATTTACTGTTTTTATCAAAATTTTAACCCTTAAAAATATCGAGGCTTCATTCCTTTTATGACACTCTGTAGATGTCCTTGGTACTGGATTTGGCTTCCTATTTCGATTTATTTTGTAATGAGTACTTCTTTTTTACAACTTTGGATTATGGCTTTCCAATTTATTTGATTTCAATGCTGCTGATGAGAGGTTACTCCTTGAAACACGTGTATAGCACAACGAAATTTACTGTTTTTTATGCAACTTCGGTATTTTGGTATTTATATTTACTAATATACACTATAAATATTTTCACTACAACATTTTGCATTAATCAACTTTAGATTTGACAGTTTAATTAGTCACACAGCTTAACAATTGATACTGATAAACCTTGATGTAACATGAAACACATCACATCATAATATTTAAAATAGAAATGATTACATATGATGAAAAAGGATCGAGAAAAACACAATGAGTCTTATATTGAGGAATAATTCATCTTTCAAAGAATATTAAAAAATGGATTGATATAATAAAAAAAACAATTATCAAAGAACACACATTATTATATTTAACGGAGATAAATTAGCGACACAGCATTCTTTCAAAGAGTAATTGAGTATGGAATCTGGTTTTGATGACATATGTTTGCATGCAAACATATCATCATTTGTTATTATTACTCTTCTTCCATTTTCCGACACGACTTTGTCCACCAAATTTCTCGGACACCAGTGATGCAATCTTGACCAAACTTCACATGCCGAAAGAACCCATCCCAAGATGTACTTTCCGGTCTTTCCGGATTTTTCAAAATGGAAAAACAGCAAAAAAGGCGTGTAAATCAGGAGTGCTCAGAATTAGATGAAATTTAATAGGAAGGTTGCCTAACATGTGTAGATTTGGATTCCGGCATCCAAGACTTGAAAACTGCAACCGTTGCCATGGAAATGGTAAAAAAAGTGAGAAAATCAAAGTGCTCAGAATTTGATAAAGCTTTACAAGAACATTGCCTAACATGTGAAGAATTGGTTCTGGTCTCCAAGACTTCAAAATGGCGACCGCTGTCATGGAAAGGGTAAAAAAAGGTGGGAAAATCAAAGTGCTCAGAATTAGATGAAATTTTACAGGTAGGTTGCCTTACATGTGTAGAACTGAGCTCCAGTCTCCAAAATTCAAAATGGTAATCGTTGCCATGGAAATGGACAAAAAAAGGCGGGAAAATTCAAAGTGCTTTGATTAAATGAAATTTGACAGGACGGTTGTTTAAAAGGTGTGGAGCTTATCTAAATTATTTGCATTCTGATATGGGAATTCGTTTGGGAGACTTCTTGTGTTTGATTTTAAACTTATTTTATTCAATGAAGAAAAATATTGGGCAACAGGCAAAGCCTATACAAGCTCTCTCTCTTAATACATGAATAAGGTATTCAATACAAAAAAAAAAACAAAACATAAATACAAGCAGAAATGACAAGCATAAACATGAGTGAGGCTCCTCATGGACGTACATGTACCAAGAAATCAATTTGCAAGTTATTATTAATTGTTCAACACTTGCAATCAATAATTACACCCCCCGCTTTAGCGGGTGGTATATAGTGATCATGGTGTCTGTCCGTCCGTTCGTCCGTCCGGCCTTCCGTCCGTTCGTTCGTCCGTCCGCTATAGGGTACCTACTTTGTGGCAACAACTCCTCCTAGACCACTTGATGAAATTCAATGAAATTTTCACAGAATGTTCAGTACATATTGCCATTGTGCACCTGCTATTTAAAATTTGATTAGATTTTTTTT
>MJUU01001663.1:36130-54422 GCA_002080025.1 Modiolus philippinarum
TTTTTTTTTTTTTTTTTTTTTTTTTTTTTTTTGGGGGGGGGGTATTTTTGCTCTTTGCCATAAGGGTACATACATTGTGGCAACAACTCCTCCAAGACTACTTAATGAAATTCAATGAAACTTTTACATAATGTTTAGTAGATATTGCCATTGTGCACCAGCTATTTAAAAATTTTATTTGACCATGATTTTGGGGGGGGGAGGTTACTCACTGGCATAGGGGTACATACTTTGTGGCGACAACTCCTCCTAGACCACTTGGTGAAATTCAACAAATCTTTCACAGAATGTTCAGTAGATATTGTCAATGTGCAACAGCTATTTAAAATTTTTATTTGACTTTGATTTTTTGGGGGGGGATTTTTTGCTCTTTGCCATAGGGGTACATACTTTGTGGCAACAACTCCGCCTAGACCACATGATGACATTCAATGAAACTTTTACAGAATGTTCAGTAGATATTGCCATTGTGCACCATCTATTTAAATTTTTTATTTGACTTTGATTTTTTTTTTTTGGGGGGGGGATTACATCTGGAATCAAATGGGGAAGCGGTGGGTATGATTTGTGAGCTTTGCTCACAGTTATTTTAGTTAATTACTGAAAGAAATGGTAATTTAAGTATGTTTATACATAATATGGTAAACAAACAGTCAAAAAGGAGTCTAAGAATCAAAAACACCTGTTATTAAAATAATAAGCATAAAATAATAATCAATCCCTAATTAACAGGTAGTTAAGAAGTCCATGAGCAGACTCACAAGTTTCTCTTTAGATAAATCATTATTTCACAAAAGAAAAGTATACCTTAAAACATGCAGTGGCATCTTGATTAAAGAACATGAATGGTTTTTTTAATAACAAAAGAATAAAAAAATGAAAAGATATACTATGCTTGAGAGAAAGTGACTATGAAAATGAGCTTTTGAGTTATTGGCCTCATTCCGAAGTTGGCAACGTAAAATGTTTTCACCTTGCTGACCAAAGTTGTAATATTTCAAAGAAACTGAAGAATTATAATGTTTAAATAGTCTACATTCAAATATACTTAAACTAGGGGACTCTCTAATATTTGAGGGCATCGTATTCCACAGTCTTACAGTAGACGGAAAAAAAGTATTATAAAAAGAAGTTGTTCTAGAAAAAGGAGGATGAGAAGTTTTCATTTCTAAGGTTAAAAGATGTTTGTCTAGGTAAAAAGGGTTGAACAATGTCAAATAGGTAAGCCGGAGTCAAACCATTTAATATCGTGAAGAATAAAATAAATTTGTGATTCCTTCTCCTTTCACTTAGTGTTTCCCATTCAAGTTCTTTGTATTGATTTTGTTTAGATGAGTTACGTCTTAAACCAGTTATAATTAGAGCTGCCTCAATTTGTACACTTTAAAGAAGATCAGCTTCGGTTTGCAAACAATTGTACCAAACTACATCACTTTATTCCAATATAGGTCTAATAAAAGAGAAGTAAACACAGTTTAATGATTTCCTGTCGAGCAAATACTTTAAATTACGCAGAATATTAATACGAGAACAAGCCTTTTAAAAATATTATGAATATGAATTCTTCATGTGCCAGCAGATTGTAATGAAAACAATGAATGTCAGTATCAGTTATTACATTACCATTAAAAGCGAAACGAACTGGAAGGTATTCTCTAGACTTTCGAGTAAAAGCAATCCTCTTGGCTTTTTCAGAGTTAAATTGAACCACCCATTTTTGGACCAGTCTAAAATTCTATAAAGAGCATTAGTCAATGAAATTTCTACTTCGTTATGGTTGTTATTAACAATTACCAACTTTTGGTAATCTATCAGACAAATAGCTTTCTATCCATGATATTAATTGGTTATTGATTCCGCATTGTTTTAATTTAAAAAAAGCCCTTTATGCCAAACTTTGGCAAATGCTTTAGATATATCACAAAAGACAAATCTGACATTTTCCCCTTTATCCATACTACTAATGATTGCATGATAAATTTCAATAAGCTGATTAATTGTAGAATCATTCGGTTGAAAACCAGACTGAAATTTAGAAAGGAGATCATTTTCCTTCATATAATTGAATAAATGTTTAAATCGAATTTTCTCCATTAATTTACAAACTACACTAGTAACAGCTAGCATTTCATTAAAATATATAAGATTATTTAAGCGGCACGTTACACGATATACCATTCACGATACACGCTACACGCTACCAGATTGAGAACTTTCTGTATCATTCATTGTGCAAATCGTGTGCGCTCTATGTTTGAATCGTGTGCTTTTATCGTGTGCGTGTGGTAGGGAATGTTGAAGATTTCCGTTGCTGTAATAGCAAAAAGTATCTATTCGTTCGCCATTAACGATGATCAAATAAAAGACAATGGTATTTAATTTTGCATTCGTTACTTCTTGAAAATTTGAAAAAGAAACATAGCTTTTTCTGTCTCTTATAAAGCTCTGTCCTTAGCTGATTTTTGCTTTTCTATATAGATCTTATTGTTAATTTGGTCTCTATCAGCCTTAAAACATATTAAAGTATATGTATATCCAAATAATTTGAATTGATTTGCACTGAAAAAACACAAGTTGTTGAAATATGCAGAATATAAATCAACAACAACTTCGATATTTTGTCATTTATTACCACTGGATCGATGCTTCTGCCTGTGGACTAATAGTCCCCGAGGGTATTCATTAACCTAGTAGTCAGTATTTCGATGCTGACCCGAAAACCGATTTTATCTGAAAACTTGTAATATCTTAATTTAACAAAGTATTGTTCAAAGAAAAAGTTACTGTGAATTTAGTTGCTGCATTTACACGATTTGACAGTTTATGTCGCTTCAGTGCATATCAAACTTGCAATATCTACATTTAACAAATGTTGTTCAGAATTAAAGAGTGTCTCTCCCTTGCATAGCTCTGTACATAGCTGATTTTTGCTTTTCTTTTTACATCTTGTTGGCAATTTGTTTTCTGTCGGCCAAAAAAACCCCAAAAAAACTCACGAATATCTAGAGCATGTATAGTGTCCTTGATATATGTGGGTAGATTCCACACAATTGCAATAAAAACGTCATGCAGTAAACTAAAAATGAAAGCTACATTCTGAACCTATAGGTATAAATAACTAAATAGGAAGTTACTATGAATATATTTTCTGCATATTCGCAATTCGACAACTTATGTCTCTTCAGTGCAGATAAACGTTTCGAAGACCATAAAATCAAAATTGTTAAAAACTGATAGAGAACAAATACCCAATATGATCTAAATGTAAAGCAAATATCAACTAATGATAGAGCTTTGCACGAGGGAGATACTCCTTAGTTCGCAACAAAATTTACCAAATTTAGATATTGTAAGGTTCAAAATAAAATCGCCTTTCGGGTGAGCACCAAAGTAATGACCACTGCGCTGGTGAATACCTTCGGGGACCAAGTCCACCAGCAGAGGCATCGACCCAGTGGTAACAAATAACAAATAAATTAAAACCGAAATTACTGTCAATTTATTTTTCTGCATATGCGCATTTCGACAATTTATGTCTCTTCCGGTCAGAAAAATCTGAACGTTTGGAAGACCATAAATACAAATATGTTAAAAACTGATAGAGAACAAATACCCAATTAGATCTGAATGTAAAGCCAAAATCACCTTTATATATCAGGATTCCCCAATGTATGCATTTTTAGAAGCATATAAAGTATGACCGTATTGGTTGGGATACAACCAATTTATACGCTTCAACTGGTAGATCATGCTTCTCTATGCTTGTTTTGATTTTTTCAACGATTTTCTTTCGTGTTGTTAAATTTAATTTTTTTTTTTTTTTTTTTTTTTTTTTTTTTTTTATAAAATTGAGAATCAAAAATTTGAAAATCCCATTCAGCCAAATAACACCGAGAGTCCCAGGCGACTCGCACCTCCTTCGTCTGCAGCTTTGATAACTATATCAGTGCGTACATTGAGGTGTTGAAGACCGGTCTGTTTGTCTGAGGGTTGGTTTGATTTTAAGATTGTTATTTTCAGTGATACTTGACTTAAAGTAACCTAGCAACACAGGAAACCAAGACACTTTAAGCATTGAATTTGTTTAGGGACGATATAATTAAGAAAGTGAAAGTGAGTTCCAATTGTTGCTCCGATCTTGATCTTCGCCAAAAAGACGCCAAAAGAAATGTTGAGCATCTGTTTCATTTTGAAATGAATCCGAAAAAAAGGTATAGGCGGAACAAAATTGAGACCTTTTCACAGAAACCTTTTAAAAAGTCACTCAGGTCCAGTACGCAGTGGACGATTTGTCTTGACCTCATCTTCGTTGGAGTGACTAATTTTCTTACAAGAAATATGGTAGGCTCATCGGGGATAAGCTGTTATATTTTGTGCTGTTTACCAGAAAGAAAGAAATCACACAGGTGCTTGTTCAGAATACGGATCTGTTTTATTATGTACGTGTCGTCTTATCAGTGGCACATTTTTAGTTATTTTTTTTTATTTGTAAATTCTTTGTATTTTTCTTTTAAATTTTGGTCTATTATACCGTTTTTAATTTGTTCAATAATGGAAAAAAAACTTCTAGGATCTGACAATGTGGGATGATAATTTACCTGCGTTTATCCAGGTATTTAAAGTAAGAGCTATTTCCCTTTTCGAGATCGCAATAGTTTTCCGTAAATTTATTAATAAAAATATTAAAAATCATGAATTAAATAATAGGAAAATTTCAATAATTATCATATTACGTTTACTGAAACAAAATAACGGCAGTATAATACCGAAGGAACAAGGGAAGCGAAGACTACAAAAATCGAAATCCAAAGACAAGGCAAAAACAGCAACAGAGAAAAACAAAGACAAAACAAGGTGATGAGACAGCTACAAGCACGGAAATAAAAAGACGACATTAAAAACATGTCCTGCTCCGCAAAAAATTATTGAAACATCGTACAATTAAGGAGCTTTTTTATTATTTAAACGGTTTCCGGCTCGAGAAAGGGGAAATTCTGACACACCCATTTCATAGTTATCCAGTAATTTTAGGACCAAATTAAAGCAGCCGTGCCCTAAGTAGACTTGGCAAAAACGGTCATGGCCAGAACAGACTTGGCCAGAACGGTCATGGCCAAAGCAGACTTAGTTAGAACGGTAATGGTTAGAATAGTCAGGAACAGTCAGGATTTTCTAAGTCTGCTCTAAGTTAACTTCAAGTAAACTTTGAGCTGTTCTCGTGACTGATCACCAAGTTACTTGGACGAGACGTTATGTCTGCACTTCACCGTAGCTAAATGACAGATGAGAAGAATCCGAACATCTACCTTAATACTTTGAATAGTCAGGAACAGTAAGGATTTTAGGACTGTTCTAAGTCTGCTCTAAGTTAACTTCAAGTAAACTTTGAGCTGTTCTCGTGACTGATCATCAAGTTACTTGGACGAGACGTTATGTCTGCACTTCACTGTAGCTAAATGACAGATGAGAAGAATCCAAACATCTACCTTAATACTTTGAATAGTCAGGAACAGTCAGGATTTTAGGACTGTTCTAAGTCTGCTCTAAGTTAACTTCAAGTCTCGTGACTGATCACCAAGTTACTTGGACGAGACGTTATGTCTGCACTTCCCTGTAGCTAAATGACAAATGAGAAGAATTCAAACATCTACCTTAATACTTTGGGACTTACTCGCATACCTTGAGCTTGTTCAGAATGGTCTTATCACATATGATAACTGTAATTTCAAAGGCTTCAAATATTGTAAACTATTTAAGAACTTCAAGATAATTCGTGCACAAGTACACAGTGAAGAAAGTAATGAGCTGCAAATTTTACAAATTGAAATTGCAATTAACAAGATCAAATGTATTCTAACTATTTTAGAAATGAAACTGAACAAAGGTCACAATTTAGTAAGATTGACTAATTATGATATTAGATTTCTTGAAGACTGTCGTGTAATTCTCGGTCCATTAGCACATGCTACATTATTAGTACAAACAAGGTAAGTTATAGTCTCACAATAACTGTCATTGGATATGCACCTTTTGTAATTCTTTTGATGACACTTTAGAACATCTTTTATCTGATTGCATTTTTACTAAACAAATTTATTTAGAATTATTAAGGAAGCTTAATAGGTGTATTTAGATTCTCAGATTGCATTAAAAGAAATTATTTTGAGGCTACACAGATGAATCTTTATTAAAATAAAAAGATATAAGGGAGCTTGAATGAGTTTATTCGGGTGAAAGGTAATTTGCTCAAAATTTTACTTGTTTTAAGTGTAAATTCATTATCAGGAAAATTAAAGTATGTAGTCATTTAACAATGATGTACATGTCTCTGGTTTAACCATGGTCAAATGGTGAACAAGAATTTTTTGTAAACCTGACGATATGAAAAAGAATAATTAAAAAAAAAAGAAAAAGAAACACACTGTCACATTGGAATTGTGACACTTTGTCAATTATCATGCTTATATAACAATAAAATGATGACAACATTAAAAAAGGTGATAAAAACCAGACTGGCTCCATTTAAGGGGGACAACGAAGTGATTCCGGTTGCAATTACTTGATCCAAAATTCAAACGAAAGCCGAGTGAGCAAAACCAGATAATGTAACTTCATATATATTGCTACTAAAACACTAGTCTCTCGAAACATATCTGAGTAAGATAAACGAACATGATCGCATATGTTAAACATCAACATCCGAAACCCCCATAGTGACTTTTTTAGTAACATGCTCAGAAATACCCAAATTAGGAGTAAACAACAGTCAGGCATTCTTTGAAGATTCCCCGTGCGATAGATTTATGCTCTCTATATATTTCAGTCACGGTTTACTTGTTTGTGAGAGAATTTCTCATACGGATATATCATCATACTTTAAAATTGGCATTGATTTTTGTAATTTCGAAATGTAATTCTGACCATCTATTTAAAGGGCCCACATCTGTCAATTTTATAATGCCAAGTTTTTTTTTATAATTGAATTGATCAGTGCAATTTGTTTGTCTATATGTGGTAATTGTCCGCTAGCTTAAGACACTAGTGCTTCTGTCGGGCAACGGATGACAGTGATTTGTACGTACAGCCAGTTTAAAAGATAACTAAATACCAAAGTAATTGTGGGTTTATTTTCTGCATATGCGCATTCCAACAACTTATATCTCTTCAGTGCAGCTAAAATTTAAATGTTTGGAAGACCATCAACTCAAAAATGTTAATTTATGTTTGTTGACAATCCTGCGTCCATGACCAGCAAATACATGGATGTAGCGTTTAGCAAATAATCCCGCTCAAACCGGTGCTAGGGGATGTCTTAAAGTTACTATGAGGTATGAGCAAAGCTCTTTGTTGAAGGCCTTATGATGATTTCAAGATGAAGAATAACAATTAAAGCGTTGTTCCTTTGCTTGCTTTCATCATGAATTGAAGAGTTTGTCTCCTGTGCATTACTCCATATCCTTTCATCTCTTGTCAAATTAATAGTCCCAAAAAACATAATCAAATGTTGGTAGAGCTGTCGCTGCTGGTTTTATTTACTCCAATATGCACTAAATTAAGTTTGCAACCAGTTAAAAATATTTGCGGTTGTTTTTTTCTGAAAAAAAAAAAATGCAAAAAACATCCTTGTTTTGTCCAGTGATTACATGGTCGCTGCCAAGAACAAAACAATTACCACAAGGTACATTTCTGTGCTTAAGTTCTATGTTCATCAACTTAAAGATGATTGATTAAACTTATATTCTTAATTCAAAATAATGAAACAGGTTGCAATCTAGAGTTGAGTTGTTGTTTTACAAAATAAACCAACCGTTTCTACTCTTTCTTTTCCATTGAAATTAATCTTACCTCAGATGAACATCAATTATTAAAACAAACAAATAAAAGAAAAAAATCAAACAAACAAACAAAAAAAAACAACAATCAAACAAACAAGAAACAACTTATATGAAAGCCATATTTACAGTGCTTATAACAGTTGGACACTGCTTGCTTTTTCATCATTGCTGCTATCAATTGATATTGCTTTCATTTTCTCAGCCATTTTAATGGCCATGTAATTTGAAAATCCAGCTCTTTTATCAAAACAAAAAATACCGAAGTTGCATGAAAACAGTATATTTCGTTTTACTGTACACATGTTTTAATGAGCAATATCTCATCAGCAGTTTTAAAATCATAATATAGAGAGCCATTATCATAAAGTAGTTAAAAAAGTACTCATTTCCAAATATATCGCAACAGGAAGCCAAATCCAGTACCAAAGTACCATAACACTTTAGTCTTAATTCTGCCACTGGTCATGCCTAAAAAAATTATGAGCTAGAAGTGCAATAATTCAATAGGTGGAGACATCATTCTAAATTACAAATTACCGAAGTTAATGTGAATTTAGGTTCTGCATATGCACATTTCGACAACCTGTGTCTTATCAGTGCAGATCAAATCAAAACATTTTGAAATCAATGGACCAAAATAAATGTATAAGCTGATAAAGAGCAAATTACTAATACCATCTAAATGAAAGCCGAAATCAGATAAAATTGATCAGTCAAATTATATTAAAAGAAAAAGAAATGCTGTAACTCACTTGCACCGGAGGGAGTTATATAGTTATAGGATGGAGGCCGTTATGTATGCACAAACATGATGACTTTTACCCAAGTTCTAATCCGGTCCACATTTTGGAGAAAAAATATAAGCATAGGGGCCCTAGAAATTAAGCGTGGGCAGATATCCGAGTGAAATCTTACTTGTCTTTTAGAGATAGTAGACAAAAATCGGAAAAAACAAATATTACCTTTAGCAATTTGTGAATCTGGGAACATATCTTTCAGGGCTGTAGTCATAATTGGTGCTGTGCTTAGGTATAAGTTATTCTGGGCAAGGATGTTACATAAAATAAGTTCCGCTCTTGTCTTATTGCGTTTCCTATTTCCGGCACTGGTTTTTCTCAATTTGATGCAGAGTTGTTGCAAAAGTCAGTCATAGATCAAGTATTTGATTCAATTATGATCCAATCTTTGCGAGGTTGAGTTTCCATCTGTCTTTTGCAATCAGTACGTCCACTATGGGCACAAGACAAGTCAGTTTGGCATAGAGTCCATTGAGCAAATGTTTCGCCTGTTTAGATCGCTTGAGGCATTTCAAAGCTTCTAAATATTCCAGTTTAAATCTCTGACAAGACTTTTACCTCTCAGAAGCATCATTAAACTCTACGTTTGATGCTTTTCGTTTAGATTTGCCACCATTAGGCCCTCGTGAATCTGATGAGATCATGATTACTAGGACGCCTGGTAGGAGCGGTATATCAGTAGCTTTTCTTAAGCGCTAAAGAGACCCATACAGTTTTTCTTTCGAGATCCTTTAGACGTTTCCTCGACCTTTATGAAACAACCAAAAGAGGTTCCGAAATCGCTTTGGTGCGTTTTTTCAACCGCAATCTTTTCCTACCGAAATCGGTTCAAAGCGTAGAAATCATTGGTAAAGCAAAGTAGCATTATTTGAGATAAAAAATCATGAAAATTACGCCAAAATCGTAATGGTAAACAGGTCTGTAAATGACATTACAATGCAATAACTGAAGGTCTGACTTGTGCCACATACTAAACTAGGTACATTTGTGAAAAAAAAACCTACACACTTTTAAATAGGAATGCTATAAAGCAGGTTTGCTATCAGAAGCTTCATTCTATTTGTCCTGATCAACTTCTAAAGTTAGATAAATTAGGAATCAGTGAAAAGTCGCAGTCGATTTATTTTCCCATTATGGACTTTGTTGAAAACAACTATCATATCACTTTATGCATTTAGTGTCTTTGCTTGCCGTAAAATTTCAACAAAATCCTTCAAGTGATTTAAGATTTAATTGCATTTTACAGAAGGAATCTTCAAAGTGTCTTACAAAAATGTTATTCCTTCATGAAATGTCTGCATTAGCGTCCGTCTTTTTGTAAATCTAGATCTTTATCAAACCCTTGACTTTGTTAAATATGGAGATGTGCTTACGATGTAATCTTAGCATATAGAATTAACCAAACATCAAAACAGAATTCCGTGCACATCGTGGTTTCAACTATAATCATATTCCTTCATGCATATATGCATATAGTGTTCTGGCCTTCTTTTGTGTAAAGTTTCATCAAAATACTCCTCATTTTTGTTTGCAGTCGTTAATTAAATGTCGAATATAAGAGGCCTACCACCTAATAAGACATATGCGGGATTTAAATTCACAGTAACTTCGGTATTTAGTTATTTGTTACCACTGGGTCAATGCCACTGCTGGTGGACTGTTAGTCCCCGAGGGTATTCACCAGCCCAGTAGTCAACACGTCGGTGCTGACCCCAAAGCCGATTCTATCTGGAACCTTACAAAATTCTTGTAAATTTTGTTGAAGACTATAAGGCGTATCTCCCTCATGCAAAGCCCTGTCCTTAGCTGATATTGGCTTTACATTTAGATCATGTTGGTTAATTGTTCTCTATCAGTTTTTAAACATCTTTGAGTTAATACTTGCAAACGTTTAGATTTCATATGCATTGAAGAGACATAAGTAGTCGAGGTGCGCGTGTTCGGAATTTAAATTCACAGTTAATTCGGTATTTAGTTATTAGTTATCCATATGAAAAAGAAAGGAAATGGGGTAAATGTCAAGGAGACAACATCCCATATCCAGGTTTATGTCAATTTGTAGAACAAATGCCTTTCATGTTAATGCGTTGACGAAATGCCGAAGTGTCTTATACGACTCTAGATATGTGTTTCAACAAGTGATGAACAAAAATCGTTTTTTTTTTGTATTTATGCACATTAGTGCATTGATACCAACAATGCCATGGATTTAATTGCAAATATTCCTTGGACTGGAATAACCCCCCGTGCATCCCCTACTTATGTATCCCTCCAATATTTGTCTGGCCTTCTATATCCCCTCTTCAGAATTAAACATGTTAACACGAGCATAACCTGCATGCACTGTAGGAACAGTCTTATCCCAACCCAACGAAATTTGGGAAATTTTCGTTTTTGATAAAAGTTTTTCTTTCAGTTACTTCAAATTGTTGATTGGTAACTTTCAGTAATAAAAACATGGTAGAGAATGATAGCCTATGGTAAAAGCTTTACAAATATCTCACTTAAGTAAAATTTCTATACTCAATAGGTTATAAAATTGAAAAAACCTAACCCCTGCCCCTTCGAAATGTTAACGTAAATTTTAAGATTTTTCTCGAAATTGTGTAAGTTCAATGGTCCTTAGAAACCATTATGCCTTTCATTTCATAATTCTTGCAATTGTTATTAGTCTTTAATATCCTTTCTTAAAAGTTAAGCATATTAACACAATGTTCATATAGTTTTAATGACCAAAATATCACTTTTAAATCTACAAATAAAACAGATCTTCGTATATTTTCGTTTTCTACACAGTTTTATCTCCTTTTTGTCTCATCTTATCTATGAGTGGTTTAAATTCATGAAAGGTATTAAATGGAAGTACATAATGTCCTCTTTACAACTAGGCAACTTGGAAGTATTTTTTAAACTTCTTACATCCACAAACCTTACCCCTACCCAAACAAATTTACTCAAAAATTGTCAATTGTATGTCTATGTTCACATAAACATAACCTGAATATTTTAAGCGACATAGGCATTTTTCTACATTTCTGCTTTCTTCATAGTTCACTGTTAAATCGTGATATATGCAAAACCTGGAAGATATATGTGCAGATATGCCAATTGAATGTTCTGAGGGATATATAAGTTGTCTTAAAACATTGCTTAGAAAAACAAGGAGTGTTTAATCTGACTCTGAATACCGAAAATCTTACCCCTTCCCCTACAAATGTTCTTTAAAATTGTCATTTATTTCTCTATGTTCGCATAAAATTATTTGAACACGCAGAATGTGTGTATGGGACAATCTCGCTTTGATTATTTTATGATTTTTGAAAATTTTGTTGAAAACTAAGGAGTATCTCCCTCATACAAAGCTCTGTCCTTAGCGGATTTTGGCTTTACATTTAGATCTTATCGGTTATTTGTTCTCTGTCAGTTTTTAACATCTTTGAGTTTATGGTCTTCCAAACGTTTAGATTTTATCTGCACTGAAGAGACATAAGTTGTCGAAACGCGCATATGCAGAAAGAAAATTCACAGTAACTTCTGTATTTAGTTATTTGTTACCACTGGATCAATGTCTCTGCTGGTGGACTGTTAGTCCCCGAGGGTATTCACCAGCCAAGTAGTCAGTACTTCGGTGCTGACCCGAAAGCCGATTCTATTTGGAAACTTACAAAATCTAAATTTTTGAAAAGTTTGTTGAAAACTAAGGAGTATCTCACTCATGCAAAGCATTGTCCTTATCGGATTTTGGTTTTACATTTAGATCTTATTGGTTATTTGTTCTCTCTCAGTTTTTAATATCTTTGAGTTTATGGTCTTCCAAACGTTTAGATTTTATCTGCACTGAAGAGACATAAGTTGTCGAAATGCGCATATGCAGAAAACAAATTCACAGTTACTTCGGTATTTAGTTATTTGGTATTAAAAGCCATTTGTCGACTTAAACTTAACACTGTGCCAAAAATAATTAACTAGAGAATGTGTCTGTAAGACACAGATGCCCCGCCAATAAATTTATCGCAACAGATTAACTCAAGTCATTCAACCATAAAATGTAGGTCATGGTCACCAAATTATTTGTGAAATGCGCAGAGATCTCTTTTATCTGAATGTTACAGTAAAATATTATGGTGCTACAATACATAATAGTTGAGAAAGAGACTTAAACACATATTTAACCAAAGTCACTGAAGAGTAAAATGTAGGTCAAAGCCACCAAATTGTCAATGATTTGGGTAGTACTCATCAAGTCAATTAATTTGATGAAATATTATTGTCCTATAATGTGTAGTTGTTGAGAAATGGACTTTAACGCAAACCTTAATCAAAGTCACTGAAGCATAAAATGTAGGTCAAAGCCACCTAATTGTCAATGATTTGGGTAGTACTCAACAAGGCAATTAATTTGATGAAACATCATTGTCCTATAATGTGTAGTTGTTGAGAGATGGACTTTAACGCAAAACTTAACCAAAGTCACTGAAGCGTAAAATGTAGGTCAAAGCCACCTAATTGTCAATGATTTAGGTAATACTCATCAAGGCAATTAATTTGATGAAACATCATTGTCCTATAACATATAGTTTCTGAGAAATGGACTTGAACACAAAACTTAACTCAACCATGAAATATAGGTCAAAGTATCAAACTGCCTAGTGAAATATGTAGTGCTATCCAAGATCCACCTACCGGTCTACTATCATTGTTCTATACCTTACAGTTTCTGAGAAATGGACTTAAACGCAAAACTTAACCGGACGTACGGACGGAAGGACGGACAAGGGTAACACTATATGCCACTTCCACATTCGTGGGCGGGCATGAAAATGGGACTTTTTAGCATCTCAGATTTGTCCAAGGTCCACTGTTTAATCGTTATGTATGTCAAATCTGGAGGACATCTCTGCAGATTTGCCGTCTAATTGATCTGAACGATACATAAGTTGTCTTAAAACATTGTTTGGAAAAACAAGGTGTGTTTAATATGACTCTGAATACCGAAAATCTTACCATTTTTTTTTTCAAATCAAATTCATATCTTTATACATGTACGCATAAAAATGACCAGAACACGCAAAATGTGTGTTATATATGACGATGTTGCATACATAACATCATGCATAACATGCACTGAAGAGACATAAGTTGTCGAAATGTGCAAATTCAGAGTTTAAATTGCCAGTAACTTCGGTATTTTGTTATCAAATTGAATATTTTACCCGAAATTGATGAAAAAGATGTGAATTTTCTATATTTCAGTTTTTTCTAAAGTTCACAGTTAAATCGATATATATGTTATATATGTTAAATCAGGAGGATATATCTGAAGATATGCCATTTAATTGTGAAGAAAAATAAATCATGCGTAATGAGACTCTAAATACCGAAAATTTTACTCTTACTCCAACAAATTCAATAGTCAATTTTTTGTCGATATCCGCATAAAAATACCCCTCCCCCATGATTTGTCATTTTAAGTCCCACTTGTTAGATTAAACAGAATATTTTGTACAGAATTGATGAAAAAAATTGGAATTTTTCAGCATTTCAGATTTATCCAAAATTGACTTTTCAATAGCTATATGTGGCAAATCTGGAGGATTTATCTGCAGGTATGCCAATTCATTGCTCTACTGAAATATATGTAATTCTTGCCCAACTCCTTCGGGAAGTTTTAATTCTGATTTTTCTTCCGTAGTGCGACAGTGTTTTACCAGGGGACTTCTTGAGCTAGCCGGCAGATTAGCGGCGAGCACCCCTTGACCCATCTTTCAAAATAACGAATTGTCATTTTCTGGCCTTTTAGGATCGTGGTCTCGGAGTTTGTAGATTACCTTATTGGGTTTTATACGTACAGTGGGGTGCAGAGATAACCTCTCGTCCAAGTTAACTTGGAGAGCAGTCACGAGAACAGCTCAAAGTTAACTTGAAGTTATCTTGGAGCAAACTTAGAACAGTCCTAGAATCCTGTCAGCTCTGGTCCTAAAATCATGTCTGTTCTAGCCATGCCCGTTCTTCCTAAGTCTGCTCTAGCCACCACCGTTCTTCCTAAGTCTGTTCAGGCCATGACCGTTCTATCTAAGTCTGTTCTGGTCATGACCGTTCTTGTCAAGTCTGTTCTGGTCATGACCGTTTTTGCAAAATGTGTCAGAAGTTCCCTTTTCTCGAGCCCGAAACGTTTAAATCAATAAAAAACATAAGTAACCCTATTTTTTAACGATGTGTTCAATAATCATTTGTTTCAGTAAATGTAATCTTATAATGACATTTTCCCTATAATATAATTTACGATTTTTTATATCTATAATGATAAATTTACAGAAAACTATTGCGATTCAGTTTTCGGGTATTTCTCGAAAATGGAAATAACTCTTACTTTTTTATTTTACTTGGATAAACACAGGTAAAAAATATCCGCGAATAAGAGCTTTTACCTTCAAAATGCAATTTTATATCCGAATAATTCATTTTATTTGATAATTCAATTTTTTATTTAATTTTGTTTTGAAAATATAACTAAACCTGTAATATATGATATACTTGTATATTGGACACGTTATGAATATTTTCCATGGCTGTGAGAAGAGCTAGTATGAAAGCGGTCAAAGCTAGACCAGGTCAGATGAGAGTAGTCATGGCCAGAACAGGCTTACCTAGAACGATCATAGCCAGAACAGACTTAGGTAGAACGGTCATGGGTAGAACAAGTCAGAGAAGTCATGACTCTGACCAGAAGGGTCAGGATTCTAGCTATGACCATGAATGGTCAGAGCGGTAAGGATTCTAAAGCAGACTGAAAGCTGTTCTAAAGCAGACTTGATACCTGTTCTAAGTTAACTTAGAGGAGCTTTTATGACTTTATGATAGATTATGTCTGCACCCAACTGTATGTTTATGATACTATAGAGAAATGGGACGGATAAATGGGATGTTTTGGAACCCATATACCGGTCTAACACTACTGCTGACTTTTGCTAGTGCCGCTACCAAGTGAAACTGTCCGGCGTTCCTATCGTTGTTTACGTTTGTCTTTACTCTTGTTTGTTTTTTCCCTGTTTAGTTCCCTGGCGGATTGTGGCATGTGACTGTAATTTTCAGCCATTGTAGATGTTTCCTCTTATCCCATCGTTTACATTTCTAATCGATACATAAGTTATCTTTATACAATGTTTAGAAAAACCAAGAGGGTTTAATGTATCTCTAAATACCAAAAATTTAACCCCTACCCCAAAAAATACTGCTTAAAAATCCCCAAAATATGCCAAAACAGCAATAATTCTGAAACACGGAAATTTCCCCCTTTTCATAAAATATCGAGCAGAAGGGCCAAATAAGAAGCCTTAAAAAAGACTCTTATTAAATGGACTTCTGCATGTCACCTATAGTGAAATAGACAAAAATTTGCATTAGACACTATCTTTTTATTATTTTGAGCCTGAATATTTTAAATTTCCCCTTTATTTTAAGGTAGAAGGGTGCTTATTTTGGCATTTTTGATCCGACAAAAGTCTGAATCTGGTTTTTTACACACAATTTGTTGTTTACATATCATTCATCATTATTGCGTTGGCAATTATTAGATATATATTCAAGTTTGTACGATCCAGAAGTAAGAAATTCGTAATTGTGAAAATATTTAAATTCCGAAAATTTACATTTTTCAAAAAAAAATTACCAAAAATTAAACATTGTATCATACCTGATAAATAAGGCATAAGACTAGATCAAATGATGAGATTTATTATCTGAAAAGAACTTACAGCTAAAAAATCGTCATTTTTCTCAATTTTGACAGGGGGTACATTTTTGCGTCGCCATATCATAAAAATGGCGTAAAGTGGCCAAACTTGTGTTCATTATAAAGTATATTTAATAAGCTTCAATTAAGTACAAAAATAAAGTATATGTTACTTATCTACATAAAAATTATGGAGCTTAAAAGATGAAATTAAGGTTAAAACTAAAATGCAAGAATTGTGTGTGATGTACTATAAAAGTGGCCCTATACTGTCAATGCGTGCAGGTTATATTTGTGTTAACATGATTTATTTAGAAGAATGGATATAAAAGGATGAAAAAAATCGGTCCGGATCATAAAAAAAGGGGGGGGGGGGTGGCACAGAAAGCGATTTAAGTCCATGGCCTAAAATTGTTGTTAGAGATAATGTAAATTACAAAATTACCAAAGAGCATTATCAAATGCCAAATACCAAGAGGCAAACATACTAAACAAATTGAAATTAACTGATAAATTGTAAACTACAATAGTCATGACTTGGTTTGACCTACTGTTTCGATATTTTTGGTAATAAATACTTCTTTTTTTACTACTTTTGGATTATGTCTTTACATATTGTTTGGTTCTAATACTGCTGATGAGAGGTTACTCCTTGAAACACGTGTACATCATAACGAAACTTACTGCTGATTATGCAACTTGGGTATTTATTGCATTTTGAAACCATTGGACCGATGCAACTGCTGATGGACCAGAGGTCCCCGAGGGTATTCACTAGCCAAATATTCAGACTTGTCTGACATGAAAAAAATTACCTTGCGTTTTATAAATAGAAATTTACTGTTTTTATCAAAATTCTAACTCCTTAAAATATTGAGGCTTCATTCCGTGTATGACACTCAGTGGATGTCCTTGGTATTGGATTTAGGCTACTATTTCGATATTTTTGGTAATCAGTACTTTCGTTTTTTACTACTTTTGGATTAAAGCTTTCCATATTGTTTGATTCTAATGTTTCTGATAAGAGTTTACTCCTTGAAACACGTATAAAGCATAACAAAATTTACCGTTGATTATGCAACTTTGGTATTAATTGTATTTTGGTACTGGCATTTTATAAGAAATGTTGGGTAAAACTGTGCGCCACACCTTCCCTCCCTTTGTGGTAATGTCCGATAGCAACTCAACAGCAAATGACATTGAAAGGTCATAGACAGTAAAACGAAACGATCATCATAGTATTAGATATTAAAAAAAGAATCTTGAATCAATACAGTGAAAAAGTTTAGTCAAGTTAAAGATAAAATTTACAATGTCTTTGATTTGGAGAATTCTGTAAGACACACATTACAATTAACACAAGTTAAAAATTGATGCAAAGCATCAATTCGCCGCCATATTAGGTCAAGTAGAGTGTATGTCTTGGAAATGTGTTATTGTACTTTTATAGTACACGAAATATAAGCTCTGACCTTAACTTTAACCAATCATTGAACCATGAAATGTAGGTCACAGTGACGAACAAACTCTTGTTTAATTTTGTTTTCTTTCTTAGAGACATCTGCATGCAAGATAACATGATACTATCTCTTATAGTACCTAAGATATGAACTCTGACCTAAATTCAATCAGTGTAAGTGGACCATGAAATTAAATCCTTTTCCCTCAAAGACATCTGCATGTAAAATTGTTTGATCCAATCTCTAATATTACATGACATATGAGCTGTCACTTAAACTCTTACCATATATCTAGGTCACTGTGGCCTGATTCTTGTCACTACTGCATAAGATGACAGCCCTTGACATGCTGAACATTTTTAGCGGGAAGGGATATCGGATATAATTTTGAAAGGGAACCACCCAAGGACCATCCCTGCCAAGTTTGGTCCAAATTGGCCGTGCTTTCAAAGGAGATGAAAATAAGAA
>MJUU01001663.1:65829-107793 GCA_002080025.1 Modiolus philippinarum
GCACGGTTTCGGACCAAATGTAATGAAGTTCTGTCATGACCTAACGAACATTTTCCCCATTACACTTCATCAGCTATCTTTTACGGTTTTCGAGTTTAAGAGATCACAAAGTATTTAGTGAAAAGGGGAAGAACTCCGTAACGGAACAAAATTCCGAATGTGGCCCTCGACTGCGAAAAGTTTATGTCTGCCCGGTATTTTGTGCGATAGCTCAATTCGACATGTCGCGTACAGTTTTGGGCCGAAGAGTTTAAAAGTTGGCGGAAAAAAAAATAATCAGAAGAAATACTGTAAGGTCTACCGAGAAGGTTCTCGGGTATACCTTAATAATTCCTACGTGATAAATTTACGGTACAATGTGGGCATTTCAATTATCTGAACCTTGCCGATATTTCTGTATGATAAGTACTTTGGAAAAGTGTGTAAAACCAACACAACAACCACGGGGAACTTTAAACAGTATGTTTAGGAACCGGGATTAAGTACGTTTGATATTCGAAATTAAAATGCTTTTCTCAAAATACTGACAATGTAGTTTCATGATTAATCTGAATGAAATTATTGGCAAACTTTGTAATTGATCTTGCTTATATACTACTCAACAAAAGAAACCATACACTGTTAGTTTTGCGAATGTTTTTGTATTTTGTTCTTTAAAGTTTTCTTTTCGTGTAGTTATGTATTTAATGCAAAAATACATTTGTTAAATTCTTTTTCAAATCCATTCCAAAACGGATACCATGAAAACCCGGCATGAATGTTTTTCACTCTGTGATCGAGTTTACTGAATGTTACTGTTAATTTATTTTCTGCATAGGTGCCTTTCGACAACTTATGGCAACTGATGGATGATTTAAATTGTTTGATGACAGTAATTGGGAAACTTCATCATGTAAACAATTTGCCATTTAAAAAAGTAAAAAGTGAACAGCAATATCTCATTATAATGCCCCGTTCAATCCAAACTCAACGTAAACAATGCTTTAGCACAGTAAGACCGTCGATGTTGGTTTCTGCCCTCATAATTGCTTGTAATGTGAAAAGAATAACAAACTAAAGACTAATGGTTTATCTAAAAGCAAACATGGTAAATCACTTGATAGCTGGTCTCGAGACATTGCAACATCAGAATCGTGCAACACGTGTTTTACACTTCCGAGAACGATGGTTGAAATCCAAAATATGGCCCGACTAATTCACGGTCGTCATAGCAACATATTTTCAATTCACCAGGTTAAAAAATGTGGCGATTTGCTAAAACGAACATGTGGACATGCTAACTATTTACGTAACGAACAGATAATCCGGACAATGACCTTGGTCGTAACGGTTCAGTTATTGCAAGAGGCATTGTTGAGGCATTCTTAAGGGGATACGATACAGTAAAGATCCTGAAATGATTTTTCGTGAAATAAAATCAATTTGAACATTCTCTTCTCCAATCTGCAAAGGTAAGTATACCTTCATGATTTCGTTTTCAAGATAATTGCCAATTTTCCAAAATATTTCCTAAAAATTGGATTTTTACAGTATTTTTTAAAATGTCATAACTTTAAAATTAATTAAGCTAATTGCTTCCGGGTTTTTACTAAAGAAGAAGGTAAGTAAAAATTTTTAAACAAAATTTCATTATTTGTGGTTCGAAATTGACATTTATGTAAATAATTATAGAATAAACGTACATTTCTCGTAGGTAAAATTTCAAATAGAAAACAAATTGTGAACTCATTTTTTTCTTCAAAATTCGCCGAGATCTCCATGAAACATCACTCTTTCGAAATTCGCTTTGAAAAATGGGGATCCATGTGCTTATTTAAAAGCTACAGAGAGAAAACTGTCGTTTTTTATCGCTACAAATGCGTATTGTGGGTTTTGGCGCGAAAAACTAGAACATCGTAAATCTGTATTTCCCGCATTGACATGTAAGGGCTGAGAAAAATGAAACTGAGTTGAATACCATTAAACAGTTAAACAGGAGATAAAAAACATAGAACAGAGAATTTCTTCTGTGGTTAATGATTACTTCCGTCTAAAGACATTCACAAAGATCAGTCAAACACACTCTAGACCCTTATAGTGACTGTGTTAATTGCGAAAAAATGATTATTTCCCAAGTGCCGCTTTTCAAGTATACAGATCTACTTACGTTGATTGAGTCCCTGGTTTCACCTATCCAACTCTAACAAAAAAAAAAAAAAAAAAAAAAATCAGAATTCTTTGTGTGTGTGGTGTTGGTTCAATTTAAGGGGGTGCGTAGGATGGGTTTTGATCCCAATTTTTCCGAGAAAAAATGTACAATTCCCTCAGTCATCCCGACAAATGAAATTGACCGAATCCCGTTCCTGAAAGTGTTTTTCCCAAATTCTCGGTGAAATAAATGACCTTTCCCGTTGTCCCGAAAAAGATTATATCGACCCTCATTTAAAGTTAAATGCATTTCATAGTATACGTATCATGCATGTGTAGTGCCTCTCCAATACTGTACTCTTGCATATAATTGTATAATAATATTACATAATTTGCACGGTAAAAATATTGTGATATGAAAAGCCGTTTTCACGGAGTTTTTTATTGAATTTTAACAGCACCCCGTGAAAATTCAATTCTTAAAATGCCGTGAAATTGCCCTAAAAATGGCCATGATAATGCGCTACCTGACTCCCTCGCGGCAATCCCTTCATTTTCACTTTCCTTTTCTCAGCGGCAATATACCTACCTCTCCAGCCTATGGAGTGTACATTTCACAGTTGATTCGTTACTGTCGAGCTTGTAGTTTGTACAGTGATTTTGTGAACAGAGCAAAAACACTGTCCCAAAAGCTGCTTAATCAGGGATTTGTTCAACCTTTGTTAATTTCATCCCTCAAGAAATTCTATGGTCGTCACCATAGCATCATTGAAAGATATGACGTGTCAGTATCCCAAATGAAAGTGGACATTTTCAGCTAGATTCACGTCTTCCCGGATTTGACTACCAACTTTGACATTTTCCCGGATTGAATCACTAACAGTTTGACGGTTGCTGTTAACACAGCAGGACATGCTTACCCTTCCGGAGCACCTGATGTCACTCTCAGTTGCACTGGAGTTCACACTGTGAGTGCCTTTGTTCTGAATGTTGTGTTTCTGGTTCTGTGCTTTGTGTCTGTCTGGCTTCATTGTTTTTGTGTTTTGTGTCTAACGTCATTGTTTTCTGTGTTCTCGTTTTTGCTCTGTCTTTGGACTTCGATTTTTGTGAATTTCACCCCTTTGTTCCTTTGTTCCTTCGGTATTCTACTGCCGTTGTTTCACCAGCTAAGATATAGAAAAGTCACATAATTTTTACGGATTATTTTTTCAGCTGTCGCATGCTAGATTCGAACTAACAACCTCGATATTTGTAAGCCCATGCGTTAAAAATTACGCTAGATCTCAAGTTTTGTGGTGTTCTTATTCATTCTTACATTCAGTTGTTGATTTGTTTTGGCTTTGTGAAGTTGCCTAATTTGTGTTTGTTTTTGATTTTTTTTGGTTGGTTTGTTTGTTTGTTTGTTTGTTTGTTTTTTTTTATTATTTTTGATGAATTCGGGTATTTTATATGCTACTCATATTCTGTGACATTCCTTGACTTTTGACTTTTTTCCATAAACAAAAAAGAACAATTTTCGGAAACTAATTAACGGCATTTTCACGGGAGAAAAATGTACATAGCTTATTGAAAGGTCACGGGAAGCTGATTCAATAAGAACAAAAAATACATTACTAGAAAAGTCACGAGATTTTAATGACTCTTGGAATTTCTTAGTATTTTCATAGACTTGTTTTCCAGTAGTGATGTTAAATAATAATTAACTTGATAAATTTCTACTGTGTCGTTGTTAACTTGTACGAGTGTAAATCTTTTTTTTAACGAAATCAAATTGCTGTTGGGAAAAATGAATTCCATTGCAAACGATGCCGGTAGGAAGTCTTTCAATTTGAAAAGTATATGTCGGATCTGGAGCTACCACGTCCCCAATTGCGTTATAAGCAATTCCCAACCACGTCGATTTTATCATAGATTTATCTCTATGTATGCCTCTGTCCGCAATTCGCCGGTAGTCTGGTATTTATGACGTCGTACTCTAATTCGTGACGTTGCGAAAACAACATGCCTCATTCGGCGACATTATTATCTGCCCTTGGTACTGTATCGTATCCCCTTAAGTGCAAAAGTTCATTTTGTCTTTGACTTATGGCTTTCAACCGGAGAGTAAAATATTTTTTTGAAAACATTTGTGTATCGTTTCTTTTGTTGAGTAGTATATGGGATGTTATTTAAAGAATAAAATCTTTTATGCGAGAAGTTAAGTGTTGGTATTTTTAGTAGCTCATGAATATTAATTAGGTTCCATGATGCACGTGCGATCACATGACCTAGATCACTCCAAGTGTAGAGACGCTTCGATTTATCGAGGAAAAAAGATTGAAAGTTTTTTAATTAGTTTAATTGTTTCGTTATGGAGGACTTTGGTTTCCGTTTGTGGTAGTTTGGGGACTATATTCAAGATGTTTTAGCGTACATACAGTCTCAACAAAATGTAGAGATTTGGACAAGAAGTGGACGAAGGAGCAATTACGTAATTTTAGTGATTGATTGTAATTGTTGTGAAAGTTTGCAACTTTAAGAACTTCTTACATGATTTATCATGTATGGATAACAGGGAGAAACGTTAGAAAAAGAAACCTCGTGTTTTCATATATTTAAATAGACATTTTCAACGAAAAATTTTCCATTTAGATATTGATCACGCAGATCACGAGTGAAGAAACTGACCAGCTGTTGATTGACAGGTCGATCTTAAAGTGGTGGGAGGAGTTAAATTGGCTCAGAGAAAATGATGACATAGTGTTGTAAATACACAACAACAGTGTCAACAAGGTAAATCGTTTAACATTAATATAGTAGTAAATAGTTTTACACAAACGAAATAATGAAATCGATGATAATTGGAATTTCCCACGTTGCTCGATGGAAGAATTATTTACAGAGGGACTTTGAAATGAACATTGAACATCATGAGATAATGGTTATAGGTTTCAGTGGCGGAATGGTGCATACTTTGTGCCAGTCATTGGTTGATATACATGACTTTATGCCTGATGTTGTGTGCCTTCAAATAGGAAGTAATGACCTAGGTAATAAGGATACCTCCTTAGACAATGTCGCTCTTGCAATAAGTTGTTTGTATGAGTTGTTGATTTCGATGAAAGTAAAAAAGTAGTGGTCGGATTATTATTCCACAGAAACCGTGTTTTACGTAAGAGAGTTCTGACATTAAAGGAATATAACGAAAGGGTTAACAGCTTAAACACGACACTTTACAACATGTCCTTTATGTTACCGCACATGATTTTTTGGATTCACAGAGGGCTTCAGTGTCCATCAGTACCTATTTTGGATAAATGGGGTGTTCATTTGAAAAACGAAGGAAACAAGCGTCTTGGGACAAGTTTCAGAGGAGCATTGTTGTACACGGAAAAATTGTTAACGGTAATAAATATATTTCATTTCTTTAATTATATAAATGATCAACAACAGATGTTAATTGTAGGTGAATGGTTAGATTTTTAAATATTTGATTTCAGGTTACTAACTAGATCAGAGCCTCCACATGTTCAAACATTTATAATTAAAAGGATATAGTAGAGATTCAGGTATAATAATATTTAGAAATATTTAGGCAGACATTGAGCACAATTTAAGTAAAAGGGTTTAGGCAAACATTTGTACGTTGTGCCAAAATACAAGTAATAGTGTTAAGGCATACGTTGTGCCACAATCCAACAACAAGTATGTGTGTAGGCATGCGTTGTGCCACAATTCAAAAAAAAAAAATATATATATATATATATATATATATATATATACATATATATAGGCATAATAATACAAGTAATAGTGTTAGGCATATGTTGTGCCGCAATGCCACAATACAAGTATAGTGTTTAGGCATACGTTGTGCCACAATACAAGTATTATTGTTTAGGCATACGTTGTGCCATAGATCAGGAATCAATGCTAGGGAAAAGGTTGTTCTGCAGCGCAATTGTTAAATTAATAAGTTTAGGCTTTTGTGCGATAACACAAGTATTAATGTGTTCCATGGTGCCTTAAAAACAATAATCATTACAGGCTGGTAAAACTAAAAAGTAGATATACATGTATGTACAGTTACTAGGGATTATATGAGATCACATTTATTTCAGAATGCCACCGACGAGAGTTTGGAAGGAAAGAAGATCCACCAGGATCCAAAAACGAAAAAACACGGCAAAAAGAGGGAACCCGGCCGAGATCATGGAAGATTCTACGTCTGAAACCAATGACAATAGTAACAACCAGAATAATAATGGAGATATTTGGGCACTAGTAAATACTTTAGCTAGATCAGTGGCAGATTTAAAACAAAAATTTGAAAGTCAAAGTTCAAACCATCAAGACAAGGAGATAAACGCTTTCGGGACACAAAATTTGGATGAATTACATGTAGAACAACAACTGTTGAATTTAGGTACAACTGATAATTTTAATGTTATGAATTGTGAACAGTCAGCTGATCAATTGCAAGATGTACAAGGGTTACAATATGAAAATTCTGAAAATTTAAATTTATATCATTCTTTGCCCTTAGGTTGCACAGTTTCCGATTCAATCAAAAAGAAAATATGGGATAATGACTACATTGAATTTAGCTCACTGCTTCCCGAATCCCCTGATAAGAAGAAAAAACTCTCTTTATATGTCGATAATATTCAAAACCCAGTTTTAAATGTGGAACATTCCAAAATTAATTCCCTTGATCAATGGTTGTCCGCATTTTCAATATATATGACCATATACACTGAAAAATATAAGGATTGTATAGATGGAATGGTCAAATATATGGATGTCATCCGTGACATTGCCAAACGCAAGGGGGATTGGATAATGTATGATAGATTGTACAGACAAACAAAGATGCAGTTAAAGTTAACTTGGGGGTTATCCACCAGGAATTATGGTTTAGATTTTTGTACGATCCCCTTGCATCTAAGGGCAGTGACAATAACAAAACTAATTCTGCAGGTTTAAATTCTTATAACAATTCATCGTCTGTACCTGTGGGATATTGTGTCCGTTTCCATACAGGAAATCAATGTTACCTACCATGCAAGTATAACCATAATTTCTATGCATGCAATAGGCCACATCCAGCAAGCAAATGTTGGAACCTACAGGGGGGAACTGTGCTTCCAGTGGGGGGCATGTATCATACATCACCTCAGGCAAGTAACAGATATTCCTTTCGTGGCCCAAGTAACACATTTCGACCACAATCGGGGATTCCTAGACCGAGAAAAATACAACCTCCAAGACCTACTTTGTCTGTCTCTAACTTTCGTTTCCGGTCTCTCAACTCCTATACGCCCAGACATTTTAGCTGAGTACTTAAAAGGTTATGATGAGGAGGAATCTAGATATGTTTTACATGGCTTTAAATTTGGATTTACTGTTAATAGCAGCCTTTAGAATACAACACTTTCGTCAACTAATTAGTCATCAGCAATTGCTAATCCTGATGCAGTGTTTGAAAAAATTACAAAGGAACTTTTAGCAAGCTGGTTTGCATGCCCATTTTTTAATCCACCTTTTGATAATTTGCACATATCCCCTTTAGGTATCTTTCCTAAAAAGGAACCTAATAAGATCCGAATGATTCACCACTTGTCCTATCCAAAAGGGAACTCAGTAAATGACTTTATTCCGGTTGAGTTTTCAACTGTTCAATATACACAGGTCAAAGATGCCATTGTGGGGATAAAAAAGTTTAAAGCTTCATGTTTTCTGGCTAAATGTGACATTGAGATGCATATAGAAATTTGCCATTGGACCTCAAGGACTACCATTTATTTGGTTTTAAATGGAAACATTTGTATTACTATGATAAATGTTTAGCTATGGGTTGCTCTTCAGCCTGCCAAATATTTGAAAGGTTTAGCTCGGCCCTTGAATGGATTGGAAAAAACCATATGCCACAGGGTAGTCTATTTCATATACTCAGTCTATATATCAGTCTATTTTCATATACTGGATGATTATGATTCTGGTACACTTCTGTATACTTGTAGACTGTTCTGCTGGTCTCTGACTTTTTTTAAGAAGCTATGGTATTTTGACCTACCCCCATGGGAAATTGACCTACCCTTTGAAACAAGACAGATGTTATAATTTATTCTTAGAAATGAGGGGAGGTCATTTTTCCATGGGGAGGATCAAAATACTCTGGCTGTAAAGTGACCCGCGGGTCAACATCCCATGCGGAAAAGTTAACCGCGGGTCATTTTTTCTATGGTATTTTGACCCGCGGGTCAAAATACCATATTACACCGGTAATACAATGCACTGAACAGATATCTGTAGTTATTTTGTTAGCTAAGAAACAGACATGGTACGGAAATAAATCAAAAGTATATGATACAAAAATTTTAATTTTGTTAGTGTCTTAATTACTGTTAACTAACCAAGCTATCAATATGATAACCGGATTTCTCACAGTTGTAAGCATGTAGTGATGGAGCAATTTTTTTACGAAAGGATATCAAGTAAATGAAAATCCAATGACACAATTCATTCTTGTATAACAAAATCTCTACAGAAACTTCTTATTTGCTTTTCACAGCGAATGTCATATGTCTGCATGTAAGGGACTACCTTGATTTGTGCTTACTGTGTCTTAATCGTTTATCTGAATCTTCATATTTTTCTTGACTTTTGTGCTAATATAGGCAAACTACATTTTCATTCATTAAAATATATTCACAAACCTTTAGTCAGTTTACCATAATGGGGTATCACTTCCTGTTGAAATGCTGTGATAACATTATTTACCAGTTGTAAATTATCTGCATCCTTTACTCCAAACGTATATTCTGATAGAGCTGGGACTTCAGTGAGACTCCATAGAAAACTGCGATGTTTTATAAGGGGTTGTTCAAAATCCTAGAAATCAACAAAACAACCGAAACCGCAGTGAATTTTAGTTTTGACAATTAATATCTCTTCAGTGCATTAGAACATCAAACATTTGGAAGACCAAAGTTCAAATATAAGACAGAACTGACAAACGTCAAATAAACAATAGGGATTCCCGTAAAAACAAACAAACGTTTTAAGACAGTTTGTTATTATTTGGTGTTATCTATAATTCTCATTTTGCCTTTTTGGCATTTTATTTGGTTATTTGATCAAAACACGTGAAAGTTATAAGTGTCAATATTTACCAGAGAGTATTCTCTCAGCCTTTCATTATCCATTGGAGAATTTATGATCATTTACAAAAACGTGTGCAGTTAGTGAGATGAAAAGAACTGCTGCATCCAAGGTATTTAATTTTGCATCAGTTTTATTGAGTTAATTGTATATCTCATTAGTATGGATGGCATGCTTCAATTTGCTGTATTTAGAATGATCCATTGTTTACAGCAAGTACAAAACATTAAATGATTTGTTTTTAAATGGTGGGGTAATAAAAAAACAGAACAGAATTGTTAAAAGTCGAAATCCAAATGAAAATACATATAATACAAAGAAAGCGTTAAACCACCACAACGTTCTTCACTACAGGAAAACTCTGTGTTGTCATGTATATATGTAAATATCGTTATGTTTTGATCTTCAGTATCGCTGTACATGTACCATTGTGTATGTGCTTTGGTTGTGAGAAATAAAGGATTGTTTTTGAAACTAAACACATGCATTGCAAAAGAAATGGTGGGTTAAAAAGGTTGAATGGCTCGGTAAACCTCCCTTCTACTCTCTTCTCTGTACTAAGTGAAACAAGAGGTGTTTCATTGTGAATTTTTTAAGACTTAAATGATATTATATTGATAATGGTGAGTTATAAAGTTAAAATTGGGAATCATATTTTTTGTATTGATCTTTTATATAATGGTAAAAAAAGCTCAACATTAGAACGGATGACAGTGTTTGTCCCTTAATTTTGGTGTTCGTCAACAATCTGCTATCAATGTAAGTTGCGTTTTTTCTGCTTGGATTTGAACGAAAACTATTGAACTCCATATATTTATTATAATTTGATCTGGTTATCTTACTTATCTGGTTATCTTACTTAATATCGATCTGTATTAAAAAAAAATAGTTCATGCGTTTTTTATTTCACCCTTAATTTGTTGCTGTTTTATCGATTTCGTTTATCCATGTCTCAATATACAAAAACAAACAAAGGATTTCCGAAGGAAATGTAAATGGGAAACTTCTTAGCCAGCCTTTTAAAGTTTATGGCACTTTTGCTTAACGCTATGTCTTATTGCAAAATTATGGAGGAATGTCACAAATCCAATCATGAAAACAAATCAAGCGTTTTAGAGAGAAAGATATTAATCTGGTTCCTCAAATTTTAAAAGAAGTTCTAGCAGACAAAAGTGGCCAACCAAAACAGCATCAAAGATAGAAATACAGAACAACGTACGCATATGTTGACACTGGTGAGCAAGTTAAGGTCTGAGATATACCAAAGGAAAATATCCTTTTGAGGCCAGGAGCAGAATTAAATAAAAGCAACTCTTCTGATAAAATTGTTCACAAATTAACGAGCGTTCGCAGTTAATCATGTTGTTTTGAAAACAGGTAAAAGACATGCATAATTAAATTTTCTATCAAGATCCATTCATTCTAATGACAAACGATAATTATCACAGACAATTTACCTGAAAAGCTCTGTGTAATTTCCCGGCAAAGACACCAATATTAAACAAAGTTCTAGCAAAATAAGGCTTTTTACCAACAACATCTCCGTCTATATATTTAAGCATGTGAAAAACGTAAGGTCCATTCATACCTGAAACACAATTTATAGATATGAAGCATTCCTTCCTTAATATCAAATATGATAATGAAAGAATACAAATGTTTGAAGAGTTTAAAAACCGAAGTTAACATGTTGGAGGCAAGTATTTTGTTTCCACGATTTTTTTTTTTGTCAGATATAGTACTGAATCCGGCTTTTTATAAATTTGAAAAAGAGGACACGAGGCGAAGCGAATTTTCCTTTCCATGTGATATGATGCGTATGATGCGAATGTAGCCCACAATATCACACAGAAGATTGCTCTACATGGCTTTTTGTCTTTTTTAATATATTCCGAGAGGTATAAATGTTGATTTCTTCTGGTGAAATTATGATCGATTTTTATCGAGATAACATATAAAATATCAATCCATATAAGGCATAATAATACATGGTCGTCAAGAAAAAAAGATATCGAGATATCATTTCAATTTAACTTTTATTTTGCCTGAGCACAATTACTTTCATAGTATGTTTGTACCAGCACATCTAACAGATGATATTTCATCTTGTTAATTATCAAAGCTTACACCATAGTCTACAGTTTGGTGCAGTCATAACCTCTCTCACTGTTCTGATGACTGTTCTAAGTTAACTTAGAATTGTTCTAGAACGGCTCTACAGCAGTTCTAAAAGCAGTCATAAAAACAGCCATTTTGTAGAATTGTTCTAAAAACGGTCATTGTCAAGAACAGTTCTAATACGGTCATTTGCATTTTGCAAAAACGGTCATAACATGTTCTAAAAGCAATCATAGTCAGGAGTTGTCCTAAAACAAGTCATAGTTAAGAACTGCTCTGAATATGAATTAAATTTTTCGATATACTCGAAAATATTAGATAACAAAGGACGTATAAATTAACGTTATAGACTTGAAGATTAAAAAAAATTGTCCAAATCTGAGACAAATATATTAAGTCCAAGTACAAATATATAACATGTTTAAATATCTTATTGAAAAATAAGGAAATTAAAACCTTAAGTGGCTACAGCGGCTATCTCTCTGTAACAAATAATTGAAATATGACGAGAAGTTTCATGATTTTTAGGCATTGATATTATACATTAGCGACCAAGTGCGAATCGATGGGATCATTATCAGAGTCTAAACAATAGATGCGATTCCGATAAAGGAATTATTAATGTCATTAAATCAATAATTTTTACGATAGTAATAATTACGTTTTCAACAATAGCATATATTGTTTGACTTTCATAATGTTCTCGTCGATTCGCACTTGGACGATAGTGTTATCAGTCGCAGAAAATGTATCTTTTGCCATCTGTTTTTAGTCAAATAAATAACTAAATACCGAAGTTTCTTTAAATGTAAATTCTGTATATGCGCATTTCGACAACTTATGTCTCTTCAGTGCAGATAAAATCTAAAAGTTTGGAAGACCATAAAATCCAATATGTTAAAAAACTGATAGAGAACAAATGCCCAATATGATCTAAAAGTAAAGCCAAAATCAGCTAAGGACAGAGCTTTGCATGAGGGATATACTCCTTAGTTTTCAAAAAAATTTACAAAATTTTAGATATTGCAAGGATCGAAATACAATCGTCTTTCGGGTCAGCACTGAAGTACTGACTACTGGGCTGGTGAATACCCTCGGGGACTAACAGTCCATCAGCAGTGGCATCGACCCAGTGATAACAAATAACTAAATACCGAAGTTACTGTAAATTTAAATTCTGCATATGCGCATTTCGACAACTTATGTCTCTTCAGTGCAGATAAAATCTAAAAGTTTGGAAGACCATAAAATCAAATATGTTAAAAAACTGATAGAGAACAAATGCCCAATATGATCTAAAAGTAAAGCCAAAATCAGCTAAGGACAGAGCTTTGCATGAGGGAGATACTCCTTAGCTTTCAACAAAATTTACAAAATTTTAGATATTGCAAGGATCGAAATACAATCGGCTTTCGGGTCAGCACCGAAGTACTGACTACTGGGCTGGTAAAAGGAAAATTCATGTTATAATATTGATTGCTAAAAATGCCCCTTTTGCCATATTGGTTTTTATATAAATAACAATAAAATAGAAGAAAAAGATAACAGGAAACACCTACAATGGCCGAAAAACATAGCCACATGCCACAAAGTCTATTGATTGCAAGCATTGATATTATGTCAATTGCGAAAATGTCCCTTTTGCAATATGATTTTATTCAAATTACAATGAGTTTCATGATTGCAGGCATCGATATTATATCGATTGCAGAAAATGTCCCTTTTGCCATCTGTCTTTAGTCAAATTACAGTAAGTTTAATGATTGCAGGCGTTGATATTATATCGATCGTAGAAAATGTTCGTTTTGCCATATGATTTTATTCAAATTACACCAAGTTTCCTGATTACGGTCATTTAAATTATATCGATTGCAGAAAATGTCCCTTTTGCCATCTATTTTCAGTTAAATTACAGCAAAGGACAAGGTAGGATAAGGGCCGTTTTTGGCCCCCTCTTCAAATATCTTAATATCTTTATTATTAATAGCCCTCACATTTGGACTGATAAAAATGACATTTTTTTCCTGTTCAGGCCTAACGATGGTTGCTTAGCAATCGGACTCGAATAAACTGTAAAATGACAGAAAAAGATTATAATTGGATCATATCAATGAATTAAATATCAAATATATATGTTATATCTGTAATATATTAGGTCAAAATGCCCTCCAGTGTATATTACGTTCTTTTTCCATACTTATGATGAACCTGGCAACAAAAAATCTCCTTAGCAACGCTTTAAATTAAAGATAAAATGGGAAAAATAAGAAACAACAGAAAACTAAAAGGTTTAAATATTGAATAAATGATATTGTCGTACAACAAATATGTAAAAGGGTGAAAGTGTATAGGTTCATGTTATTTGCTATACCTTTGAAGAATTTAGCAACCAAAACTGCTCTTAGCAACGTTAAAAATTGTTAATGATCTAGAAAAAAAGTCTGAATAACAGCCTATGCAAAGGCAATAGTATCAGTATAATACTATATCTGTATTACATATGTATTACTGTATTACTATTTCCCTTCTACCTGTAGCAGAAGCCTTTAGCAACCCATCCTGTCCTTAGCAACGGTTAAAATTGTAGACGAAATCGAAGGGTATGCGAAATATAGCAGATGCAAGGCCATTTATATCAATAAAATTATATATCTATATTAAAGTTAAATGACTGTATAAATCTCTTTTTCGATTCTTATTGGGGTCCTAAAAACCTAAATTGTCCTTAGCAACGATAATTGGGTATACACCAAACAAGAAAATATGCAAATACGAAATTTCATGCTATAGTTGTATCTATGTTACACTAACATGAAAATGTAGTAATATACTGTCGCTCCCTTGCACGGCAATCATGGCTGCCTAAGTCTTTCTTAGCAACAGTAAGAATTAAAAAAAAACAATACACAGATAATAACACTTGGAAAGATATATATAGATATTTTGAGGTAACACTACTTGATAAAAGATGTATTTGTAGAGATTATGATTCGTGTACATTTACTCAATTTCCTTTCATTGTTTGCACTAGCAGATATGTTTTCATCTTGTTTGGCCATTTTGATCTTATCACAATCTTGACAAGCTGAACACAATTTTCTTAAGATTGTGTAAGATATTCAGTCGTATTTCAAGATAATTGCTTTCAAGGACGAACAAGACCTGTCCAGTTTATCAAGATCAAACAAGATAACTTCGTTCAAGGGCAATCAAGATGTGTTAAGTTTGTCTAGATCAAACAAGACCAAATTGGGACCTTGTTTGATCTTAACAAACTTAATTCGTCTTGATTGTTCCTGAACACAATTAACAAGTGGATCTTGATTTATGTTGATCTATCTTAACACGTCTTGATCGTCCTTAAAATCAATTATCTTAAAAACTAACTTAAAATCTTACACTGTCTTAACAAAATTGCGTTAAGCCTGTCAAGATCATGATAAGATCAAAATGGCCAAACAAGATCAAAACATATCTGCTAGTGTTGTTTATTGACTTGGAGTTTCGCATACATAATTTTTCTCCATATCGCCCAATTCACTGCAGACGTTTTACGGGCGACATTACGATCATGTTGACCGATAAAGGTATCAGTTTCCCAGACAACAAACCTTTCCCTTTTGCAACGTAAGTTTTTATGTTCAATACGGCTGGTATTTTATGAGAAACACGAGATGCTTACTAGACCGGTGTACCTGATCTCATATATGGGTTTAAGGGGACGACCATGGGGGAGTGGTGGGCTGGCAGATTTTGTAAATAAATATTCTGTCCCTGAAAAAGTTGGAAATAAATAATCTGGCCTGCACATACAAGAAAATAAATAATCTGACTTAGATTTATTGGTACGATACGATTATGTTATTAAAAATAAAAATTTTCGGCGCGAAGCGGCGAAAAATAAATATTCTGGCCCGCAAAATTTTGAAAATAAATAATCTGGCACGACCGAAACTGCCAGCCCCCTCCCCTTTCAGAATCAAATGGTCGTCCCCTAATTAATTGGGTCTGTGTTTTCATTCATCATTTCTTCTGTACCGTACTTCCGTAATGCCTTTTGTGTTTCTGTTTCCAGTGAAGACATTGCCTTTGGACTTTACTTTTCCAGACTGACGGTTCTGTTCTCACTTACTTCACAAAGAAGCTAACAACATATTGTGGAACGACTAAACTATTCAATACCAAAATAATACAAAGAGATTATTATATGGCATTTTTCATATCATACCTCATATCACCCGAGACATCCATATTAGCCCGAGGGCCGAAGGCCAGAGGGCTAATATGGGTCGAGGGATGATATGGGGTATGATATGAAAAATGCCATATCATAAACTATTTACATATACTTCAACAATTGACCAGTTTTATACTCTTCTTTATTTCATATAATCTGAAATCATGAAAAACAAAATTATTCATCTGCAAAATGTGTGTAATTTATTCAGTGTCGTTTTCAACGGACTTTGTTTCAAAGAAAACAAGTTGGTTTCATTTTGTACATTANGGGGGGGGGGGGGGGGGTTCCGGGGGTTGGAAACCCCCTTATGGACAATCATGAATTATTTATGAATATGCTGATGTTTTATTCAGAAATACCCCCCAAAATTTTCGCGCCTCGCTCTGCTCTGCGAAATTCATTTTCATTTCCCAGTGGAACCCCCCTTTTCTAATTGCCTGAAACGCGCGTTTGACTTCGGTATTTTGTATTTAGTATGTTAAACAAATTCAATGTAGACCACTCGTTATTTACTAAAATGAAACTTGTGTTCAATATTTACTAAAATGAAACTTGTGAGTATTGGAGGGGAAAACTAACCTTTTTCCTTCGTTTGTGTTTTACATTTTTGAAAAACTTATAGTTCCCTCTTCCTCATTCAACAGACAAGGTATTTTCCAACGGAAAACAGGCCTACAGTTACAGTACTGTGCAGCGTAGCCCTTACAGAAAAAACAATCAGTCACCCGTCACCCGTTCGTCAGGGAGCAGTCAGCGGTCAGTCAGCGATCAGTTAATTAACGTGACGACTTGTTATTCGTCCAACTCGTCAATTGACGCGAAACGTGACGGATGACGAGAACCCTATTCGTCCAACTCACGTCCAGATACGTTCATTTATCACGTGATATTTCGGGTTGAAGATTTTGCGAAATATAGATTCGTTTCGCTCAGTGCATACACGATCGGTACATCATCGCAACAGATCAATCTTTTTGCTATCAATAAATAATTGCTTATGATATGTTTTTTTTTCATTTTCATGGAGTCTTTAATACAATAAAGTTCGAAAGGAACTTCTGCATTGACGGGTGTTATTCATTAAAATTTGCCATTCCATCGAGTTTTAAACAAAATAATGTGTAAAGGGAAAATTTCTCACTGATCGGTGCATTTGTGATGACTAAAAGTTTCACAAGTCAGTTTTAATTATGTATTTTTGGACATATTGGAATTTTAAACAAACTAATGTGTATAACAAAAGTTTTGCACTGACTGGTAGATTTGCAATGACTCAAATGAAGGTTTATAAGTGTCCCTTTTTTACCAAAATTGTTCATATTCATGGAATTTTGACCAAATTAAATTGTAAAATGAAAGTTTTGCACTGGCCAGTGCATTTGTTATGACTAAAATAAAGATTTTCTAATTGATCTTATATTAAAATCTTTCATTTTCATGGAATTTAGAACAAAATACTGTGTACAGGAAAGTTTGGCACTGACCGGTGTATATATGTCATGACTAAATGAACATTTACGAGTGATCTTTTATGTTATTGTTTTCATTTTCATGGAATTTTGAACAAAATAATGTGTAAAAGGACAGTTTTGCACTGACCGGTATGTATGCAATGACTAAAATAAAGAAACATAAGTAAGTTTTTATCACAAATTTATTATTTTCATGGAATTTTTAACAAAATAATGTGTAAAAGGAAAGTTTCGCACTGACCAGTGTATATGTAATGACTAAAATAAAGAATTATAATACAGGATTTCAGAGAAATCAACTTTTTGTGGGCGGTCCTTATGTTTGCTAATTTTGATTGGCAAACATGCATTGGCTCTAATATCTACTTCACAACTATCATCAAATCCAAAAGTACAAGACTTGTTTCAAATTTCACTGGAATTATTATTTTGTTTTAAATTTTTTAATTCTAATTTCTTTTGACGTTTTGCTATCTGTTAATTTCATAATTTTTTGGATATTCCACTGTGGATAGTTTGTTTTTCAAGAGTTTCTGAGTATATATTTCCTCATTTTACGTTATATATTTTACAAGTATGGCGGATGTAAATCAGAAGGAAATTCTCGTGTTAGGCCATAGTTTGATATCTAGACTTTCATGTTACATGAAAAATGAAAATAAATATATCAACTTTGGTTTAAAATCCGATATATGTCATTTAAAGGGTCGTTCTGGTGGTACTATAGAATCAATCATAAATGATTTACCAGAAATAATGAGTAATCTTCCACATATTTCTGTGGTTTGTCTGCAAGTTGCAGGAAATGATTTTAGCCGACCAGAGAATCAGCCGAGTCGTGTTGTTAACAATTTAAATAGATTGATTGAAATATTACGGGTGCAGTACAATATTGAAATCGTCATGGTTTGTAAACTTTTCCTTAGAGCAAAAACAAGAGCACATAAAGGAGATGTTTCGGTGTTTGTTTGTAACAACCGAGTACGCACTACAAATTTATTGTTAGAATCTGAATTTAGTGGCAGCAAACATGGTAAAGAAGTTCTATTATGGAGCCACGATAAATACATTTGGAATGAGTTAACCTTGTACAAAGCCGACGGGGTACACTTTGAGGTCGAAAAGCCTTTCTATAAATCATTGAAAGGTTGTGTTTTATTAGGTCTGAGATCTCTTGATTCTATGTAATGTTTACAATGAAAATGACAATCCAACTTGAGAACTCGGCCCCGCCTTAATTTTATACCTAGTAAGCCAATCAGATTCGTTTTACTGGGCACACCCCCGTCACAACAGTTGTATAATACAAGCACGTGTTACTGTAATTTTCTGCATAGTTTACTCGTTCCCCAATTATTATTGAAATTATACGTCGTTTCCCTTTGTCTTTATTATGTAGTTATATCATAACAGATATGTTGCCATCTGTTTAATATCAATTTGTCAACAATTAGAAGCGATAAGGTCATATTCTAGTGCAAGTGTCGTATAAGTCATAACGGCTGTGTTTGATATACTAATTATATAATTAAAAGTCGTTATCATTTGTATTACACGGATGCCATTATACAAGTCTTAGACATACGGTATGCAAGTGCTAGTAATCCCTGACCTCCCGCATGAAATGTGTTACGTCGTCGTTCTTCGTCGTTATCATACAGCTTGACAGAACCAATAATACAAAAGGTTCCCATAAGTTTGATAAGCATTTATAGAATCATAATTTACACGTCGTCGTTAATAACAGAAAGTTATTAATTCTTTTTACTAATTTATGTATTTATTGAGTTATATTTTTAAGCAATAAGGTCATATACTAGTGCATGTGTCGTATAAGTCATAACGGCTTTGAGATGCTAAAAAAGTCGTTATTGTTTGTATAACACGGATGCCATTTTATATGTCTATTAGACATACGGTATGCAAGTGCTAGTAATCCCTGACCTCTCGCATATAAAGTGTTACGTCGTCGTTTTGTCCTATAATATATATGTATATATATGCAAATTTATAGTAAGTATCGTTTCATCGATTATTCTCTACAAGCAACCCCCCCCCCCGAAAAATAGAACAAAATAAAAAAAAAAAAATACAATGTTTTTGACTAACTTTCATGTTTAGATTATATTTACAGAGTATGGCACCAAAGAGGAAAGCAGCGTCAAAAAATGCATTAATTGTACCGAAGAAGAAGACTCGGGTGAGCCCAGGGTCAACGATCGAGGCGCAGAGGAGCCCAATGGGCAACCTATAATAGGGGAAAATATCAGTCTATCAAAGGGTTCCCTGCAAAATCTAATCAAAGAAGCCTTTGAGGCAGGGGTTAAGGAAGCCAAAGCCACCACGGCGGCAAATGATGCTGCTTCAAACAGTTCTGTACCTTTTGCCCTGGGCTCACCTGACCAGAATGAACCTGTCACCCAGAGCAGTACAGCTATACCTCGTAATACAGCAGACACCTTGATTCCGGCATTAACTGTAGAGGAAACAATAGGTGGGTCAGTTAGCCCCGCTTTTACAATGAGGGAATCTCTCTCACAACCCGGGGAGGCTTTTCTGTCCACCGGTATTCCCCTCGTGGATTTGGTTGATACAAAAATTAAGAATAAGATCTGGAATAATGAATTTATAGAAATTAGTGCTATTGCTTCGGGGCACGAATCTAGTTCATACCAAATGGTGGTCAGTGGTGAAAAGGGTGCTCCCTCGACCATAGAGCTAACACCCAAACAAAAGTCATCAAAACTTTCCATAAATGAATGGACTGAAAATTTTCAGATTTACATGGCAGTTTATTGTCAAAAACATCCATCAGAATTTGCTATGCTTTTAAAATATAGTAGGATGATAAGTAAACTCAGTCATAAAGGGGGTAATTGGGCTTATTATGATAGGCAATTCCGTCGACTTCGTGAAAAAAGGCAATCTTTACAATGGGACGTAGTAGAACGGGAACTGTGGGACGAAGCCTTGACCAGGAACGGGACTGCCTTTCAGAGCCGGTGGGGACTTAATTTTTCATCACATATTTTTATTTTCATGACATTTTTAACAGAATAATGTGTAAAAGGAAAATTTCGCACTGACCGGTGTATTTGTAATGACTAAATTAAAGAATCATAAGTAATTTTTTATCACTTTTTTTCATTTTCATGAATTTTTTAGAAAATAATGTGTAAAAGGAAAGTTTTACACTGACCAGTGTATATGTAATGACAAAAATGTAGATTTATAAGTAATTTTTTCATCACATATTTTTATTTTCATGACATTTTTAACAGAATAATGTGTAAAAGGAAAGTTTTGCACTGACCGGTTTATATGTAATGACTAAAATGTAGATTTATAAGTAATTTTTTATCACATTTTTTCATTTTCATTGCATTTTTAACAGAATAATGTGTAAAAGGTAAGTTTCACACTGACCGGTGTATGTGTAATGACTAAAATGGAGATTCATAAGTAATTTTTTATCACATTTTTTTATTTTCATCGAATTTTTAACAAAATAATGTGTAAAAGGAAAGTTTCGCACTGACTGGTGTATATGTAATGATTAAAATGTAAATTCATAAGTAATTTTTTGATCACATTTTATTATTTTCATGACATTTTTAACAGAATAATGTGTGAAAGGAAAATTTCGCACTGACCAGTGTATTTGTAATGACTAAAATAAAGAATCATAAGAAATTTTTTATCACATTTTTTCATTTTCATGACATTTTTAAGGAAATAATGTGTAAAAGGAAAGTTCCGCACTGACCGGTGTTTATATAATGACTAAAATGTAGTAATTTTTTTATCACATTTTTTTATTTTGATGGCATTTTTAACAAAATAATGTGTAAAAGGAAAGTTTCGCACTGACCGGTGTATATGTAATGATTAAAATGTAAATTCATAAGTAATTTTTTGATCACATTTTATTATTTTCATGACATTTTTAACAGAATAATGTGTGAAAATTTCGCACTGACCGGTGTATTTGTAATGACTAAAATAAGGAATCATAAGTAATTTTTTATCACATTTTTTCATTTTCATGACATTTTTAAGGAAATAATGTGTAAAAGGAAAGTTTCGCACTGACTGGTGTATATGTAATGATTAAAATGTAAATTCATAAGTAATTTTTTGATCACATTTTATTATTTTCATGACATTTTTAACAGAATAATGTGTGAAAGGAAAATTTCGCACTGACCGGTGTATTTTTAATGACTAAAATAAGGAATCATAAGTAATTTTTTATCACATTTTTTCATTTTCATGACATTTTTAAGGAAATGATGTGTAAAAGGAAAGTTCCGCACTGACCGGTGTTTATGTAATGACTAAGATGTAGATTCATAAGTATTTTTTATCACATTTTTTCATTTTCATTGAATTTTAACAAAATAATGTGTATAAGAAAAGTTTTGCACTGACTGATGTCTATGTAATGACTAAAATGAAAATTCATAAGTAATTTCTTATCACATTTTTTGATTTTCATGGAATTTTTAAGAAAATAATGTTTAAAAGGAAAGTTCCGCACTGACTGGTGTATATGTAATGACTAAAATGTAGATTCATAAGTAATATTTTATCACATTTTTTTTCATTTTCATGGAATTTTTAACAAAATAATGTGTAAAAAGAAAGTTTCGCACTAACCGGTGTATATGTAATGACTAAAATGAAAATTCATAAGTAATTTTTTTATCACATATTTTTATTTTCATGACATTTTTAACAGAATAATGTGTAAAAGGAAAGATTCGCACTGACCGGTGTATTTGTAATGACAAAAATAAAGAATCAAAAGTAATTTTTTATCTTTTTTTTCATTTTCATGGAATTTTTTAGAAAATAATGTGTAAAAGAAAAGTTCTGCACTGACCGGTGTATATGTAATGACTAAAATGTAGATTTATAAGTAATTTATTATCACATTTTTTGATTTTCATGGAATTTTTAACAAAATAATGTGTAAAAGGAAAGTTTCGCACTGACCGGTGTATATGTAAGGACTAAAATGAAGATTAATAAGAAATTTTTTTATAACATTTGTTCATTTTCGTGGAATTTTTAACAAAATAATGTTTAAAAGGAAAGTTTCACACTGACCGGTGTATATGTAATGACTAAAATGAAGATTAATAAGTAATTTTTTTTATCACATGTTTTCATTTTCATGAAATTTTTAACAAAATAATATGTAAAGGGAAAGTTCCGCACTGAATGGTTCATTTGCAATTACTAAAAAAATTATTTGATTACAATTGATTGACATTTTTTTATCATTTTCTGTATTTTGGTGGAGTTCTTAACAAAATGAATGGAAATTTAGCTATTTATTTTCAATTTATGTATTTTTTTTCATATCAAATTAAAGCATTGGACTGTTCCCAGTCACTGTCAATGTTAATTTTGTATAAAACCGTTATCACGATTGAATTCGTTTCGTTTCATTGGAAAATTTCAATTATCTATTAATCTAGTGATTATTTTGCATATCATTAAATGACGAGTCCTCTCTCGTCAATTGACGAATTGTATTCATCAAATGACGAGTACCTGGACGTGAACTGTTATGGACGTGAATCGATTCGTCCCGTCCCGTCCCGTCACGTTCCCGTCAGCGATCCGTTCACGTCCCGTCAGCAATCCGTTTCGCGTTCGTCAAACGGTAAGGGCTACCTTGCACAGTACTGTAATGGGAATGGATCCCCCACCTTTAAATTTAAGCACATTTGTATTGAAAGTTGTAAATAAATTGCTATGCAATATTTTCACACAAGAGGCAAATGAGATTGTGGTTTTGTCATAGACATAGGCCTAGCTTATACATGTGTGTGATAAACACTTACATTTATTGTCAATGCTTATATTTGGGAAAGGGTCCTCGAAGAGCTGAAGATTGATTCAAGGTGAACTTCTTGCTTAATCTTTGCTGACACTGGTATTTTTCTTCGCAAAACGACAAAAGTATTTTCATAACAATGCGGGTCATTAACTAGAACAACTACATAATAGTAAGAAACTTGTGACGGGTGTACACTAAAAATCCCCCAAAATGTTGCTTTTTCTCAGTTAATAAACAAATTGTTTTTTAATATGAGTCGGTAAAATTATACTGAAATTAGTGAATCTTTGTTAATTCCATGAAGTTGAAAACCATAAGCCGCCATTTTGAAAAATCCATATTTTACCCCCATGTAATACGGATTACATATTACACGCCCGTGTAATACGGATTTCATATTACACCCCGTGAAGATATGACTGGCTTGATTCTTTGTTTATGACACATGGAAAAAGATACATATCTTGAGTAAGTATATGATAAATCATTATATTCAATGAATGTCCATTAGTGTTTATTTCATAAAAATCCAAGACAATTAGTTTTACAATTTGTTTCTGTTAGTGTGCTGGTAACAACAGATTTTCTAGTTAAAAGATGTAAAAACGAGGACATTTCTCTTCGGAATATAAATATGCTGGTCTAATAGGTCTTTTCAAAAAATCATTTGGTTTGCTCTCCGGTTTCGGCATTTAGATACAATGAAACAGTTCCGGTTATCAACCCAACACGTTTCATAACACTGTTTTTTATTACTTGGTCATTGTTTACTGTGACACTACACTAATTTCATTAGAATTGAAATAAATGTATTTAGCAAACCGTACAAGTGATAACGTTCGGAAACGAAGAGTGTTTGTATCTCGATTTGATTGGAGAGTTCCAATCCAGGAATAGATAACAACACTTTTTGAAAAGGGCTATACTTATACTAATACTAAGATGTTGACAAATAGTTGCATAGAGATAAAATTAATGAGAACAAAATTATCAAAATACCTAAAATATTGGGATTAATTTAAAACGACGGATGTCAGACTGACATGCATCCCCTAGACTTACTACCAGAACACATACAGGGAGACTTGTTGCTACTTTGCTGTGAACTGGACATTCAAGTAAAAAAAATAACAAAGTAATCGAACCATGTAATTATGGATAGGGATCTGCAAGATGTTACAATAAATTAAGGTATTACTGAATAAATGACATAAATGTAAAATTAAACAAAGTCCATAAACCATGAGTTCAAAATGCTTTCGAAGTACTCTGACAGGGGTCGGATTAATCGGCAGTTGAACATATCTTGTAATACCAAGAAATATAAACACAAATAAAATAAGTCAGTGAAACATAAAACTGAGGTTATGGTTAATGATAGGAAAACCACAGTTTTAACCAATTAGATAACAGAATTAATGCAAAACTACACTTTAGTTATTTTCGTTTTAATTTAAAAAGATAACGTATGGACTTCCTTTTATCGATTGTCTTTAATATACCTTGCATAATAATTCACAGCCATTTGTTTTTAACGTTTTCGGTTAATTTCTTCAATTACTGTATTTAATATTTCAAAATAAAAACATAAAGCAAATCTCTTTACTGTAAATGATGCAGCAATATACCTAGATGATATAATAATTGTATCTACATTATAGATATGGACACCAATTATTAAGAAACCCAACAATAATCAGAATACTAACTATATATATAATCGTCTAAGGGGCCCGACAAACCAGAACAACTTCCTAAAAACCCAGGATAGGCATGCAATGTGCTTTTACGAGCTCTTAGAAATAGATTATATTATCGTCTAAAGAAAGGGCCAAATTGTTTTAAATTTACCATTTCTCATCTGTACTTTCCTATAAAATAAGGTAAAAAATCTAGGAAAAGGCTTAAAATTAAGCTTGAACATAGAAATTATAAGACTCAGAAACATTTTTGCACACCATAGATTAGATTTCTGTTAAGTTACATCTAATATTGAGTTTCAATTTTCGCACAGTTCTTTGTCGCCATGGAAGCAGTAACTATTATGATAGCAGCAAGCTTCAATCCTATACACCGTTTATTGTAGTACTATGTTAAACTATGTTCCTCCCTGGTGGTCATTTTGGGTGAGGTATGAACGTATTAAATCAAAAACTTAGAAAGGGACAACCCGAGGAGTATAGTGGCCAAGTTAGGTTCCAATTGGCTAAATGATTTCAAGGAATATTTTTAAATGCATTTCCTAAAAGGTCATATGTTTAGCTATATTCAATGCTAGCGGCCATCTTAGGTGATGTATAAACATAATAATCACAAATTAAAACATGGAAGGGGACCCAAAGATATTTGTACTACTTGGCTTGGTTTTTAGTGGTTTCAGATGAGGATCTTTGAATGAAAAATTAACGACGGGCGGTCGTGCGACGGATGTCGAGTGATGGCAAAAACTATCTCTGTGTATAGCCAGGTGAGCTAAAAGAAAGGATATAACTGTCTAGGTTTTTTGTGTTTTTTTTAATTCTTGTAGTAATTTGCTTAAACAGTGATATATCCCGACTATGAAAAACCCTGAACACATGCCAGACACAGTAAATGAATTGTCACAAAATAAAACCAATATTGTTTTTTTTCAATACATGGGCTCGTGGAACTGGCTTATTGTTCAATAATAATGCTTATAAGTCACATATAGGTCTTCGAATTTTATTAGGCAACTCAACAGTCGAGTGCTGTCTAGTCGCTTCTATATGTTGTAATCATTTCTTAGTCATTTTTCTGACAACAGTTGGCATTTCATGGAAATACTGACACACACACACACACACACACACACACACACGTCCGGCTTTCGAACACAAATATTTGACGCACTTACAGCATGATCAGATCAGGTGATGATTTATTATTATTACAGCATGATCAGCACCCCATATCAGGTGATGATTTATAATAATTTAAAACACAATGAAGACAGTGTTGTGCGTGTAAGTGTCGCATGTGCTAATGTCTGACATAAAAAAAAATTTATATCCCCCAAAAAATAGTTTAATAAACCCCCTTCAAATACACGTCTGGGTATCGAACCTGGACCGCCTGCACATCAGCCAACCACGCTAGCCATATGACTATGTCGTCAAGCCTACAGTAGATACACCGGAATATTAGACTGAAATACAATGAACGGTGGTGTTGGTGTCAGTGCTTAAACTGTATGTCTTACACAATGTTAAGGGTAGCATAAAACCGATGTCGATATCTCAGTAAACTACATATAAAGTGGTACATGTGATATTGCCTTTCATTTATATATATTAAAAAAATCTGCATTTCTGAGTATCGAGCTTGGTTCGCCAAAAATTAGGCAACCACGCTAACCACATGACCACAGCATCCAGACTACAAATGATGCAAAATTAAGTGGTATTTAAATAGTAGTCAAGTTACAACACCGATAATAAAAAAAAAAGTTATTATCCACGGACTTCTGTTTTCATACAGTTTGTTATAACATCGAGAAGCGAAGTCCCGGCCAGTCCAACTGTGTGTCATCCTCACAACATTCAAGGTTTCATTTCTACCGTTCATTATTTTATTAAGTATACTGGTAGTTTAGAATTGGTACTTCTTTATGGCATACTGGCGAACTATATGATATGGTAACGTTAGGTATTGATGGACGACCCAGAGTGATCCAAAAATAGATTAAAGACATTGTGCCCACTATTTTAACAAGATAAGATATGGGTAAACCCATATCCAAGGATACCCGATTGTTCACATACCTGTAATACCTGTACAATTTTGAAAAGGATCATTTTCAAGCAAATAAAAAAACAAAAACAAAAAACAAAAAAAAAAAAAATCGGTTATGTTTATGATTTTTTTATTTCATTTTTATAGGGTTCGTTTCTTTCAGGGACTATATATAGCTATATAAAGTCCCTGGTTTCTTTGGATTCTTCTTGTCGTAGGCTCTCAGGATCACCATTAGCCCTTTCTGTTTCTTAGCAATATGGAAAATTAAGGGTCAAAACTGCACATGTACTAGATAAGACACAGTTAGGTTTTTATTTGATTTTAATTGAATTAAATGCCTATCAATATCTAGAGACATACAGAGATTAGCAACTACTCGAAATCGTTTTAACCTCGCTCCAATGATGCAACATTAGAATCCGTTCGGAACTCCTCGTAATTTTAGTCAAAGTTTACCTGTACGGGCACAATATTCCGATGGTAAAGTTATTGTTTTTACTGATGCATCGTCATTTAATAATTGTGCTAACCTGCTATTGCAATTAATATCCATGACAATTTATCAATATTTAAAAAAACGTTTTGTTGACATTTCTGTACAGTTTTAATTAAAATTACAGGTATTGGGAATTAAAAATCGACATACCTCACGGGAAGTCTCGCACACGTGTCCGAGACACGCAACACGCGTGTTGTATTACATGTTGCAGAGACAAAGAGTTAAATTCGGTAATAACACATTACCGAATTTAACTCTTTGTCTCTGCAACATGTAATACAATCACTAATTTGACAGATATTTGCGAGCATATGGGTCTTTTCTATTTCAGTTTTGTTTGCTGTTTGTTTGTTTGTTTTTTTTCTCACAATTCTTATTATTATTATTAAAGATAATAATAATATGACTTTTTAAACATTACACATCTTATTCAAATCAAAGTGAACTAATACTATACGGAACGATTAAGGATTTTAAAAGAAAAGACATGGCCATATCTTTTATTTCTAAAATTAATTGATATACGATGTATATCNATAATGAAATATTTCCGCTCAAACTATGTTGGTATAAGTTAACTAACATCAAGATGTAGACAGGAATAAAAGCCCCTTCCTTGATAAACTATAGTTTTCTTTGTGCATGGTGTTTCAAATTAATTAACCATTTCAAACGTAAGTTTTAATTCTATTACGTACTATAGAATTAATATCTATCCTTTGGAGTAGCTTGATTTCTGCTAATTTAAACATTTAATATATTCAAAAATAAATATTTCCATGTAAATTCTAATAATACAAATTTAAATCAACAAAATTCAGAATTTAAAGACCATCATATCTATATATTATTCTATTTAATGAAAATTTATACTTTTTTATTAGATCAAGTTTAAAATAAATATGATGTAATTATAACTATGATAATTATTGGTCGATTTTAAAAACTAAGAATTTAAAGAAAGATAACTCTACTACATAACGATCAATAGACAATCAATAATATGTCTGCCTGATACTGAGGAAACGGTGGTGAATGAATATTTGTAGTATTAACTATCAAAACATGAACAAATCGCTTCAAATCATTAGTAAAAATATGTGTAATCAGATAATCGATGTAGGGTGAGTAAAATTGATAAAAAGTCGCAAAACACCGAACTATTTCCTACGCCATGACATTGTAACTGGACCCAAAAACAATTATATACTCTTGAATAGATAGTACGCACTGATCGAGTATATGAAAATGTCTTCAACATAAAATATTACCCGAGATATTGTTGTGTTCATAATGTATAATATATTCTCAATAAACTGTAGAGTGACAGCGACGGCCGTGTCAACTTGCCGTTCTCGGTGTCCGGGTTTGTATCGATCCGTTCCGTATTGTACGAGATATTATAGCAATGTAACTATGGAAAACAACAACAAAAGTTAATATTTAGATATGAGCAAGGTCGTAGACCAGAGTTTTCTTTACAGGCATCGCAAGAGCAATTCAATAGCTTTTTTTTTGCTTTTAATTCTTTGGTCTACGCCCTTGCTCATAGTGTTTTATGTATAAAATAGCACCAAGCATCCATGTATCCCTATTGTTCGATGGACCCTACACTAATTTATAGTGTTTCGGCAGCTTTGTAACAATTTCTAGGGATGGTTATATTCGTCTTTGTAGTTAATCTAGGTCTGCTCTCATCGGGGGTCCCTAGGTAACTTTTAACAAATATGTCTTTATTATTTGACTTTCGCTAAAGTCAAAAATTCTGATAAATATCTTTGTTCTTTTATATACGGAATGTTAAGATTTTTCTTGTCAAAATCTGTATCATCTAATTTCGATAGATGTCAATGTTTCAAAAGATTTTTCTTCATGAATTGTACATTGGCGGTTGCGTAAGAATATTTGACCTGTCTTGGACTAATATATCAGACATACTACGACTAATTTCACACTCTAAGTAGCCTCGATTAATGAAATTAACCTTGAACGTGTTGAATATTTCGTTACGGTCTTTTATATCATTAGTGTTTTTTTTAAATACATCGTACTGTATTTCCTTTAATGAAACCTGCAAAAACGTAGTTGCTTTAACAACTATTTCGATTTCAGAATAATTCGATTCCTGGTGATTCTAATTGTGCGCAATTTGGAAAAATTGTTCTAATTTTTCTAAGAGCATCGTCTCTTTATCGGGGTTGAAAATTCGGTCATCTATTTGATAGCGCACGTTATATATATATATGTCATTTCTTAGACGCTGTTTACTAATTCTCTATTCGGTATGATTTCAATCGACATTCGGTATAGATTTTATCACTTTTGCTAGTAAAACGCACTGCTTAGCTCTTAATATTATTCCTCTTTTTTTACGGAAGCCGTGCAGATTTTTTTCGGAAACGTAGAATTCTATCTCTTGCCTATCTGTTAAATGTTAGACTAATACAGAACAATTCTGCATGCCTGTACGGAAAGTCACGTGGCAGTGGGCATTATCTAGATGCACGTGGTTACATCAAATTGTATTTATAGACATTAACTATATAATTATTGTTGAGGATTTGCTTTGAAACATTTTCAAAATATAATAAACTATCGGTTTTATGTAAAAAGAGGTATGCCAAATTAATTGTCCCATAAGCACTTTCCCGTGTATCATCCCTTCTTGGTGTTGATCTGTATTTCCTGTTTGATTGAGACTCAAAGCTGATTTATAGTTTTCGGCTTCCGCATCTAGGGCATCTTAATAGAATATGAAATCATGCTTTTCTACGAAAAATCGAATATGCCTATTAATATACAGCGAAGCGAGGCACAGACAATAGTATTACAATAAAAAACGAAACCTACATGAAAAATGCATAAACCAGTCTGTCATATCATAGAAATAGGGAACCCGACAAGAGAAATCACTATTTTATTTAGGTGTGGATACAAGAGCGAAAAATGATTAAGAATACTAAACAACAACTTTGGACAAGAAAATTAATTCGGCATAACTCTTCTCAAATTAAACCGAAAGTTTATTATACTTTGAACTTGTTTAAAAGCAAATCCTTAACTTTAATTATAAAATTAATGTCCATAAATACAATTCTATGTAACCACGTCCATCTAGATAACGCCCACTGCCACGTGACTTTTCGTACAGGCATGTAGAATTGTTCTGTGTTAGTCTAACATTTAAAAGAAAGGAAAGACGTTTCATTCGAAGATAAATTCTACGTTTCAGAAAAAAATATGCACGGCTTCCGTAAAAGTAGAGAAAAAGTATTAAGAGCCAAGCAGTACGTTTTACTTGCGAAAGAGATAAAATCTATACCGAATGTCGATTGAAATCATACCGAATAGAGAATTAGTAAACAACATCTAAGAAATGACATATATATTACGTACGCTATAAAATAGATTTGTCTCTCTAAAGACCGAATTTTCAACTCCGATAAAGAGACGATGCTCCAAGAAAAATTAGAACAATTTTTCCAAATTGCGCACAATTTGAATTACCAGGAATCGAATTATTCTGAAATCGAAATAGTTGTTAAAGCAACTACGTTTTTGCAGGTTTAATTAAAGGAAAACAGTACGATGTATAAGAAACACTAATAATTTAAAAGACCGTTACGGAATATTAAACACGTTCAAGGTTAATGTCATTAATCGAGGCTACTTAGAATGTGAAATTAATCGTAGTATGTATGATATATTAGTTCAAGACAGGTCAAATTGTCTTACGCAACCACCTTAAGAAAGATCTTTTGAAACATCGACATCTGTCGCAATTAGATGATACAGATAATGACAAGAAAAATCTTAACATTCCGTATATAAAAGAACAAAGAAATTTATCCGAATTATCCAGTAAATGTTTACAAAAAAAAAAAATTGCTCTACATGGCTTTTTGGCTTTTTAATATATTCCGAGAGATATAAATGTTGATTTCTTCTGGTGAGTATATGATCGATTTTTATCGAGATAACATATAACATATCAATCCATATAAGGTATAATAATACATGGTCATTAAGAAAAAAAGATATCGAGATATCATTTCAATTTAACTTTTATTTTGCATGAGCACAATTACTTTTATAGTATTTTTGTACCAGAACATCTAACAGATGATATTTCATCTTGTTAATTATCAAAGCTTATACCATAGTCTACAGTTGGGTGCAGTCATAACCTCTCACGAAGTTAACTTAGAACTGTTCTGATGACTGCTCTAAGTTAACTTAGAATTGTTCTAGAACGGCTCTAGAGCAGTTCTGAAAGCAGTCATAAAAACAATCATTTTGTAGAATTGTTCTAAAAACCGGTCATAGTCAAGAACAGTTCTAAAAACGGTCATTTGCAAGAACAGTTCTAAAAACGGTTATAACATATTCTAAAAGCAGTCATGGTCAGAAGTTGTTCTAAAAGCAGTCATAGTCAGGAGTTGTCCTAAAACAAGTCATAGCTAAGAACTGCTTTGAATATGAATTAAATGTTTCAATATACTCGAAAATCTTAGATAACAAAGGACGTATAAATAAACGTTATACACTTGAAGATAAAAAAAATCGTCCAAATCTGAGACAAATATATTAAGTCCAAGTACAAATATATAACATGTTTAAATATCTTATTGAAAAATAAGGAAATTAAAACCTTAAGTGGCTACAGCGGCTATCTCTCTGTAACAAATAATTGAAATATGACGAGAAGTTTCATGATTTTAGGCATTGATATTATACACTATCGACCAAGTGCGAATCGATGGGATCATTATCAGAGTCTAAACAAAAGATGCGATTTCGATAAAGGAATTATTAATGTCATTAAATCAATAATGTTTACGATAGTAATAATTCCTTTTTCAACAATAGCATGTATTGTTTGACTTTCATAATGATCTCGTCGATTCGCACTTGGTCGATAGTGTTATATCAGTAGCAGAAAATGTATCCTTTGCCATCTGTTTTTAGTCAAATAAAAAGAAGTTTCATGTTATAATATTGATTGCTGAAAATGTCCCTTTTGCCATATTGGTTTTTATATGAATAACAATAAAATAGAATAAAAAATATAACAGGAAACACCTACAATGGCCGAAAAACATAGCCACATGCCACAAAGTCTATTGATTGCAAGCATTGATATTATGTCAATTGCGGATAATGTCCCTTTTGCCATATGATTTTATTCAAATTACAACGAGTTTCATGATTGCAGGCATTGATATTATATCGATTGTAGAAAATGTTCCTTTTGCCATATGATTTTATTCAAATTACACTGAGTTTCATGGATGCGGGCATCAATATGATATCAATTGCAGAAAATGTCCCTTTTGCCATATGACATCAAGTTTACTGATTAAGGGCATCGATATTATATCGATTACAGAAAATGTCCCCTTTACAATCTGTTTTTATTCAAGTTAGAGTAAGTTTTTTGATTGCGGACATTGATATTTTGTCGATAGCAGAAAATGTCCCTTTTGCCATATGATTTTTTTTCAAATTACATTTAGTTTCTTGACTGCGAGCATCGATATTATATCGATTGCAGAAAATGTTCCTTTTGCCGTCTGTCTTAAGTTATTGCCGGCATTGATATTATATCGATTGCGCAAAATGTCCCTTTTGCCATATGATTTAATTAAAATTACACCAAGTTCCCTGATTACGGTCATTGAAATTATATCGATTGCAGAAAATGTCCCTTTCGCCATCTATTTTTAGTCAAATTACATCAAATTTATTGATTGAAGGCATTGATATTATGTCAGTTGCGGAAAATGTCCCTTTTGCCATATGATTTTATTTAAATTACATTAAGTTTCCTGATTGTGGGCATCGATCTTATATAGATTGCAGAAAATGTCCCTTTTGCCATCTGTCTTTAGTTATTGCCGGCATTGATGTTATATCGATTGCGGAAAATGTCCCTTATGCCATATGATTTAATTCAATTAACATCAAGTTTCCCGATTACGGGCATTGATATTATATCGATCGCAGAAAATGTCCCTTTTGCCATCTGTTTTTAGTCGAATTATAACAAGTTTATTGATTGCGGGCATTGATATTATGTCAGTTGCGGAAAATGTCCCTTTTGCCATATGATTTAATTTAAATTACATTAAGTTTCCTGATTGTGGGCATCGATATTATATAGATTGCAGAAAATGCCCTTTTGCCATATTTTTAGTCAAATTACAGTAGGAAATGACCTTTTTGCGCTCTGTTTTTTTTATTTTTTGTTTTTTGTTTTTGTTTTTTTTCTTTTATAAAATTACATGAGTTTGATTATTGCGGGCATTTATATTTTAACGATTGCAGAAAATGTGTTTTTTGTTTTTCTTTTTTTGGCATATGTTTTAGTCAAATACAGTAAGTAAATAGATTGCGGGTATGGGTATTATGTCGATTGCAGAAAATGTCCCTTTTACCTTATGATTTTTTTGTTTCAATTTCAGGAAGTTTTATGATTACGGGCATCGATATTATATCGATTGCAGAAAATGTCCGTTTTCCATCTGTTTTTAGTCATTGCAAATTACAGGAAGTTTTAAATCTGAATTTAAATTTGCTTTAACAATCTACAAAACAAGAAACACATTTTTATGATTAAGAGAAAACAGTTCTTTTTATTTCCCTTTAACAGTTAAAACGAAGTAAAGAAAACATCAAATGGTTTAAAAATGGTTAACAACTGATTTATTTTACCAATATATTAACGCCGAGCTGAAAATGCCCAAAGCGCATCAACAGAAACTGTCTTGCACCCCCCCCCCCCCCCCCCGACTTAAACTCACGACAAAACTGTCAATTTCTGTATTCTCGATTCCTGTAATAATAAAACTTCCTATAATACCCGGGCTATCATATAAAGAAAATGAAATTTTGTGTATTCAATACGGAATAATCATGTACGATCGTTACAAAGATCCACTTTTAGAACTGTTCTAAGTTAACTTAGAATTATGACCATTTTTATGACCACTTTTAGAACTATGACAGCTTTTAGAACAGTTCTACATAGAACCAATTTATGACCGTTTCTAGAATTTGTTCTATGACTGCTCTAAGTTAACTTCAAGTTAGCTTAGAAACAATTCTAAGTTAACTTAGAGTTAACTTGGTTGAGATGTTATGTCTGCACCCAGCTGTATTTTAATGTTTAATTTTATAGAATACTAAGTAAAATAATAAACTCGGCGTATTCAACAAGAGTGTATCGATATCTACTCGATAAGCCTGCTCACTCATCTCATTTTTGAATTCGTGCCAGATTTTAGAACTCTTCTGGTTTTCTCCAGTTTAATGGCTTTAAAATTTTGCACAGGGACTCCACTTTTTATTTCATGATTGTCTTCTTGAAGTTATATTAAGCCACCTTAACACGTTTGCATGAAATTTTTAATGTAACTGCATAGCTTTTAAGGCGGACTCACACGATACGATTTTCTATTCGATTTTCCATCTATTTTTTCAATCGACTTGCTTTCGACTAAAATCGTATCGTATGAACCTTAAAGTCGAAAGTCGATTTGAAATCGAATGTGAAGTCGGAAATTTGTTTCAAAATCGAATGACGTCCTTTATTGAATCGACAATCAGGTGAGAATCTGTTCGTGTGAAAGTAAATAACTCCCCATTGACTCCATTGGACTTTTTCACGTTATGAAATATATCGGCCTTGAAATTTGTTAATGAGATGAATAATGGTATTGATAATTGCTTTTGTATTGAACAAAAAGAGGCATAAGCGATATGGAGGGTTTATCCCAATTTCTCGTTTCAGATACATTATGTAAGTCCCCGAATAAAGACATTGTTTTTAAAATCCGATCCGATAGACATTGTTTTAACAATTTAATGATTCACAAAGCAGGCAGAATATGAAAAGGAAAGGGAATGGGGTTTATGTCAAGGAGACAACATATCATATCCAGGTTAAAACGACACAAAACAAAGCATCTAGGGGTCACCGTACGATCTTCAACATAGTGAGGAACCTCACACCATATAGCAAGCCCTAAATGGCCCCAAAAGGGTAAAAAACGAATGTAAATAAACTCATCTTGTTTATTTTTAAATTTGGTAATGGGAGTAGACATTTTCTGTTTATGTTTTTTGTACATATTCAGCAGGTTGTTAATGTTTTGGGTGAACTAAAGCAATATGAATACGGATATGGAAAAAAAGATACAGTGTTCTAAATATGTATGGTCAAAGCTCATTGTTGAAGGCCTCATGGTGACTTCAAGTTGAAGAACAACAATGGAAGCGTTGTTCCTTTGCTTGTTTTTACCATGTATTTGCAGAGACTTTGTCTCATATACATTTACTCCATATCCTTTTATTCACCATTCTAAAGAATGGTCAAATAAGTTGTGTTCGAACTATATTTACAATAGAATTATATGGGAAATAGCCCTTCACCACAATTCAAGTGCATATTTTCACATACATTTTTTTCCAAACTTTGTATGTTTATCGGTTCGATATAGAACTTCAATTTAAAAAAATTAAAAAAAGGATATGTCACGGACCTTTTGAAAAAGTTATATCATGAAAAATGAAGAATTTGTTAGTTTTCAAGAAAGGGGAGATAATTCAATTAAAGTAATGTGGGACCCCCCCCCCCCAAAAAAATCAATATTTTTGGGGAAAATTGTAAAAGATGTGTTCTCTTAAAATATTTTAGACAAATACAAAAAAGAACTAGGATCAACAACCCTTTTTTTATCAACCTTAGAAAATTGACCTATTCCATGGTATTTCAACTTTTGAATTGTTGGCAGATATGTAATATTAATCGAAAAAACTTTATAGCTAATGTTCATTCTTAATTCAATTATTGTATTAAAGACGCATAAAATTATTTAGACAACATTCTCAGTGAATGATTGTACTTTTGCTTAGATGCGCAAAAATATGCTCAGTTTTAGACATCCCAACTACCTTAAATCCAAATAAAGCTTTGTGACAATTAGAATTCAAAAATCAAATCTATGGCAAAATGGAGCATAACTCCCACAATTATAGGTCTATCAATCAGACCAGACAATGTGCACAACTAGGCATGATAGTCAACAATCCTGTGAATTTTGGTCGAAATCAAATGGAAAAAATACGGGAATGGGCGTCCACAAACTTTGTGATGGACGGACGACTGACGTACAAGACAAAACCAATGTCAAAGGGAGAGACATAAAACGCTGTTCCATTGATTGGTTTTACCATGTATTTGCAAAGACCTTGTCTCACTTACTCCATATCCTTTCAATGTAAAATACAATGCATATTGTATCTTATAAGAAAAACTTACTAGCTCTTTCATTTACACCAAAATATAATAACGCATCGTCTTATCGATTGTCTCTGCGATTTTCTTTATTGTTTCATTTTACTCAAAAACGAACAAACCAAATGTTTGGCCTTACTTCAGCACAAGGCATAGTGAATTGCTAGAAATTTACAAATATACGACAGAAAGGGTTAACATAACTACTATGCCAATTTTGTTTCCTCTAAAATGTTGGTTTGAATCCTTTAATCGGATATTTTGCAATAAATTCACATTTTCGTCCTCCTAGTTCATTTTTGTTGCTAAATGACAATATCTAAAACCAATACGATCCTTTCTGTTGTGCCGAGGCAATATACATTGTTATAAAAATTCATAACGATTCGCCAATTGGAAATGAATTTCTACAGATTGCGAAAATAACCAAGCCAGTACCAAACATCTACATTATTTTAATATATTAATAATGAAGGGATATGGAGTAAATTCAAATGAGACAAAACCTCTACAAATACATGGTAAAACCAAGCAATCGAACAACGCTTTTATTGTTGTTCTTAATATGTATTTATCATGCAACTCTATATTTTTTATCTTGTCTGTTTATTGTGTAAAGATATTGCTTTTTCTAAACATTGACCACTGATTAAATCAACTGCCAATAAAATATATTTTTCGTTGTTATATGCTCAAAGTATTTTGTGAAAATTTCTATGCAAGTTTCTTTTCATACAGAAGTATAAAATTTCTTCACAAAATCACATCAAAATGTGGTTGCTACTATCACATTTTATTCTTCTGGGATGCCGGCTACAATTTTAAGTCGGATTATATGATAATCATAAATACTTTTATTGGTGCACAAAATCAGGACAAATTTGCACAAAATCAGGACATATTTCACTATTACAACCACACCATCAGGACAAAATCAAAAACGTTATTTAAGGTATATTTGATACATTTAAACATCTGAAAATATTTTAAGTATAAAGAACCATAATATCCTATACAAATTATCACAATTATCTGCTTGTAAGAATATATTTGAGCATATATAAACAACACACAGCACCGCAACATCAGGACAACCACCACAAAACAGGACAAAAAACCACCACAAAACAAATCTTCGCAGGACAACGTTCCTACCTGTGGATTTGGTCATAATTTTAACATTTAACTTTACCAGACAGTCTGTTTTGAATGATATTTCAATAGTATTTCAACTTACTTGATGTAAATTTGACATTATTGCCATTCTAAAAAAAATACGTGATACGTGTAAATACTGTTCTTATTGCTCACTTAAAAAAGGCGTAATTAACTAAAGGGTGCGTTTGTGTATTGGGTGTGTTCGTATAGTTTACATATGAAAATTCGGAATTGTACTTGATGTGTCAAGTTGGGGTCCAGCTCTACCATACTAAGCAAAAACTGGACATGGCAAAGCGTTCTAAAGATGAAAACAGCCTACAAAAGAAATGTATCCTCACTTAAATTGATTTCCCCAGAAAACCTTCATTTTCATAAAACATCAAAAAGCCTAATATTTCATTGTAAAATGCTAAATATTACACTATATATACGCATATATAGAAGTTATTGAGTGGGAAATCCAACAAGTATACCATTGTGTCCTGTCGCGCTTTTGTGCGCATCTTCAAATTTGAATATCTATTAAAATTCTGCGTGTCTGCTTTTAGCGTCGTTTTCTTTTTAATAAAAATACTTTTTTGTTACAAAGATTGTCAATTTAAGAACGTTTGAAAACACTTTTTGGAGAAAGCCTATTATATATATTATAAATTCTAGTTTTGTTAGCGGCATTGACATTATTGGCGGATTCAAAGGAAAGTTTCGTTGTTGGAACCCCCACCTTTTTGGACTATCATATATTTTTAATGAATATCCTGATTTTTTGCTAAGAAATACCACAAAAATTGTAGGTCTTCTTGCTACTCGGCAAAATATCCTTTCACCTGATGATACCTCAGTTTTTATAAGTGTTCACATTGCTAGTGCTTTCATGTTCATTTACTCCATATCCTTTCGTAAAATATTTAATTCAGGAGTTTGTCTTTTATTGCAGTGTGGAGTTGGTAAAACAATTCCCCGTGGTAGAGATGTATGCTCTTTATTTTTCTTAGATAACGTGTACTTGTACATGAGATAATATCTCATGTGTACACTTTGTTTAATTACTATTATCTAAATTTATGTAAATTCTAAAACCGCAGGATTAACTCCCATCATCGTAGTTTTGTCCTTAGCTATATTTGATATTACTGATTATTCGGATTTCGTTTGGTTTTATGCATTTAAACATTTTTTGAAATTATGGATTTCCTTTTTTTGGGTTCTAGTGCTGCTGATGAGGAATAAATTTCCGAAATGGCCATACAGCTCATTTAAATTAGTGCAGTTGAAGTTAACATATGTGTTATGGTCTCATGTTCATTTACTCCATATCCTTTCGTAAAATATTTAGTTTTGTGACGTTTTTGTTCATTTTTTTTTATTTGCTTTGTCTTTGTCATACTGTCTCAATTCGTGCTGCTGTGAATCGCCGTGATTTTGGATTTATGATTTTAGAATTTCCCCTTGATTTAAACTTATTTTATTGTCAAAGACAAAAGGATTAGGCACACTTTATACAACTTATCAATGCCTTCCCCGTTCCCCGTTCTTGCTTCGGTATTCGTTTGCCGATGTATTCACTTCACATTGGAAACCCTCTTTTCAAATTTTCTGGATTCCGCCTGGACAAACACTTGCATGTAGTGGATGGGTTATTGCCTATGGCCGTTTTTTCTTTAGATAATGTGTTGCATGTCTTATATCTTTTAATGGAAACTGTCATTTTTTGGCATAAAACACCATTTGATTTTACATATTTAATGTCCTTTGACTGCTTTTTTTTCCAATGGACAAATATGTTTTCCGTTTTCTCTTTGCGAATTACCTTGTGTGTTTTACACAAAAAGAAGCTTTGTTCAAGTGAATAACAAGCAGTTCTTAAGTTAACACGTATGAACCAGACAGATTTTAGAAAACCTACATGTAGTTTTTCTTAACTTAAATGTAAAGATTGTCTAGAGATTTAATAGCACGTCAAATTTGTGTATTTATAGGGATTTTGTCCCATGTAAATTTACTCCCATATCCCTTTATTAGTTCAAAGATAAAAGAAAACAATGTTCAAAAATATAACCTTCAGCTCTTTCAATGTCGACAAAAGGTCCAAAAGACCAATGACTCGTATATTGTACTGTGTGATTTTGTGAATGTCAAACGTAAGAAAGATTTTGGAAACCCATTCAACACACACACACACATCATAAATATTATGAGAAAACAAAATTTTGGCATAAATCTTCCATATTAATGACTAACATGAGTCATAATTGTTGCAGACACCTTGTACAATAGTAAAAAATGTGTTTCAAATAACTTGTTCTAAATCACTCTTGTACTCAATTCCAATTTTTAAGAAACAATGCCTTATTTGAGCTTGGATGAGGTCAAATCCAATGACAGCTAATTCTCAATAATCCAGCGCAATATATTTGTGTGTTAGAAAATCCTTCATTTGAAAAAAAATTGACCTCAAGGTGAAACGTATGAAAGTCCTATTGTACCAAAGATTCAAACTTTGTTGGGATACACTTTTCCTCTTAGATTTCACCTTTGATATAGCTTTTACCACTTGAATAATTTTTGCGATTCCCCGTAATACATCATACGTCCAGTGAAATTTTAATGTGAATCAAAATTTAACCTTTTAGAGTTTAACAATATCATTTTGTTAACTATTGTTTCGTATTATTGTGTATTTCAAATATATTTAGTATTTTACCTGTTAAATAGTTATTTGTTTTCATAGTTTGTGTCTTTTATATCCTTTAAAATGTTATTTCCAACTCAGAAATTGTCATCTATTAATGTTCGATTTTACCATTTGATATAGATTTATCTCCCCTGTACTTTAGATGTCTAAGTATGAAAAGTTTCATTATTTACATTTGTTGGCAATATAGCATTTCCTTTTTAAGGGTTTTGACAATTTAAAATGCTTTTGTAAAAAACTATATTTGACAATTGTTCTTTCTTTTTTAAATAGCAAAGGACATTCTTCTGAGCTTCGCTGAAATTGGAACTTATTTGGATTGCTAATGCAGCATATAAATTCGAAATCAAAACACTATGTTCACTATTTTTATGATTGTTTAGATTACATGTATGACCACCAATCGATCCAACTCACAGCCAAATGCTATGACTGAAAAAAAAATAGAGGAATATCCGGTTGTGAATTGGAGAACAAAAAGTGACAATTTCGAAAGGAAGGCGATTCATTAATGATCCTGTATGAAGTTGGTGAATCGAAAATAAAATATCTAAAATGTCAACATACCTTTTCAAGGGTTTTCAGTGGCATATTATCAGCGTTAAATTATCTGTAACGTAATGGGAGCACCAGCACTTTTGACAGTCGGAAGTCATGGTGAAGTATACAATTGATATCGGATGTAAACTTACTTTTCAGAGTACCTGTAAAAGTTCACTATCTTGTCTTCAAAAGGTCCTAATTTAATAAGAAAACACTTATAATATTGTAATAATTTACAAGTGTTTGAAAAATTTAGAAGCTGAGAACATTTGAACAATGTTGTGAATTTGAGGCTCTCGTTGTGACTTGGAGGAACTAGTTATGACTTGGAGGTTTTAGCATTTGCTAAATTACTCAGTTATCATCGCAATATTCCTTTTATTTCTAGTGTTATAACATGTGTCTAACATGTATTCTATCTAAAATAAATTGCCTTTATTGTGAGGTTTTTGCTTGTATCCATTTTGAATATATTTTGATTATAATTTCATTATCAGTTTTCATATATCATTCAGACATTGGTTTGATAAATGACACGAGTTTATAAGCACTGAGAAGGCATGAGTTACCATCTACAAGAACTGATTGCGTAGTAACATCAATATTGAAACAAGCGTCTGAATGAAAATATCATAGGTGTACTCTTTACAATAGTCCATACAAAAAGTTACCGGGATCAAGTACGTTTGATATTCGACGTTCGATATTCGACATTCAGAATTATGAATATCAAACTGAATATGAAACGGTAATTTTCTACCGTTTGATATTCGTTCGATATTCATGATAATTGTTATAAAATGAAGCAAAAAAAAAAAAAAAAAAACGTGAATATCGAATGAATATCAAAGGGTAAAAAATCAACGTTTGATATTCATGTTTATTGCAATTAACTGAATAAAGGAAATATGAATATCAAATGAATATCAAACTGAGATGTTTGTCAGTTCGATATTCGTTTGACATTCGTTTCCGGACTAGTTATGCAACTGGGATGAATATCGAATGAATATGAAACTGAAATTGTTTCAGTTCGATATTCGTTTGACATTCGTTTCCGGACT
>MJUU01001664.1:14183-31613 GCA_002080025.1 Modiolus philippinarum
TTTTGGCATTTTGACTAAGAAGTGTAAAGGTTTAATCCATTCCCTTATATCATTAAGAACAAAATTAATTCTTCAATTGTCATAGATAGATAACGAAAGCAAAATAGTTAATATGTTATCAACACATTAACTTTCACGTAGGTCATGAAGCGTTAACATCCCAAGAATTCGGCCATAATTTCATACAGAAAATATATTTGAAAAATGTTTATAGTTATAGACAGGTTTATTCAGATATGACCTCGATAACAAGGAGGCTGTAATAAAAGAAAAATACCCAATCTAAATAACAGAATAGATATTAAAAAAATCACTTTTTATTACAACAAATTGCAAAAAAAAAGATATAATGATAACATAATGCATATAAATATCAATTTATCAAGAGGTCAATTAGAAGACATTAACAATAAAAATATATACATATTAACCAAACAGAGGTAATTCAGCAGTTTATTTATTAGATAGATTATCACACAAATATCCAGCTGTTTGGATTTCTTTCACGACTGTAAAGGCGAATCTACATACCAAAACTTGAAGTCATCCCTCCAGAAGTTTCACGGTCGACATCACCATCTTGTGGACCGCTATGGGATATCTGTTTCCCAAATGACAACAGATCTGTCCCTTTAAAGCTTAATTGTTGTTTCCTCTACCGGATTTGACATGTTCAACACGGCGGGTGTCTTATAAGAAGCAGGAGATGCTAACTCTTCCGGTGCATCTGATCTCACCCATGGTTTTTTATTGGGTCCGTGTTGTTCATCTCTGTGTGTGTGTGTGTGGTGAATAAAAGGATATGGAGTAAATGCACATGAGACAAAGTCTCTACAAATACATGGTAAAAAACAAGCAAAGGAGCAACGTGTGTGCCTTCATTTTTCGTTTCTGTGCCGTAACCATGTTTTGTCTCTGGTTGTTTTCCTTTTTTTGTTACTGGTGTTGCCATTGTCCTTGGATTGTTCGCTTTTCGATTGACGTCGATTGACGGTTCGGTTCTCACTTACTCTACAATTACGCCACCTGGTGGTAATTCTCTTATCTTAGACAGACCATTGGAAAACCTGTCTATAAATGAAATAAATGTGTTCTGTATGAACGATTTCTAGGATATGACGAGAAGCTTATGTCAGAAGTGCTTACTTATTCTCTTTTATTGCAAAAACAGTTTAAAAAAACGTGGATTACTAAGAACGAAACCGTTTCTTTTTCGAATAGGAAATATCAAGAAAAATTGGCAAGCAGTGATTTGTTTCACGAATCGCCAATAGTGATTTTTGTCCATGTCATTCAATTTGTAAAAATGCGATTAAGTACCTTATTTAAGTAAAAATACTTTAATAAGTTGCACATTTATTCAATTTAAAGTCCTTAATCAATCGCTTAAACATTCCAAATAAATGCCTTTAACATAAATCAGGAAACTTTTGGGCCGCATTTAGGTCGAAGTGAAAGTAAATTAATTTCATGTTTTGGGATTGTATTTTAGAGACCTTTAATACCTTTACAAAGTACATGTACAATGCTAATTTTTCTTGCTACGTGTGCAGATGGGTGCAGACCAAGCGTTCCTTAAACTACACGTACAGTAAAATAAAGTATATACATTTTCCAACCCTAAAATCATGAATATTGAGATATATTCAGAATGTATTTAGATATTTTAAGAGATCATGGAAAGATATATTATTCTTAACCTGTCAGAGACATAAGTTGTCGAAAAGCGCATATGCAGAAACTAAATTCACAGTAACTTCGGTATTTTGTTATTTTTTCTCTAGTCAAGATAACCAGGCCTTAAAATGGAGATTTTCATATTAATCACCTGTACCTTAGTCCATATTACCCAAATTGATTCATTTTCAGTTCGGAGCAGATTATACTTTCTCTTCCGGAGCGTCTAATCTTACCCAGTAGATTACTTCAACATCCCTCCAGAAGTTTTACGGTCGACATCAACATATGGGATATCTGTTTCCCAAATGACAACAGATCTTTCCTTTTAAAGCTTAATTGTTGTTTCCTCTACCGGATTTGACTTTAGTACCGGATTTGACTTTAGTACCGGATTTGACATGTTCAACACGGCGGGTGTCTTATCAGAAGCAGGAGATTTTGCACCTGATCTCACCCATGGTTTCTTTTGGGTCTGTGTTGTTCATCTTTGTGTGTGTGTATCTTCATTTTTCTTTTCTGTGCCGTACTCATGTTGTGTCTCTGTTTCTTTTTTGTTTCAGATGTTGCCATTGTCCTTGGATTATTCGTCTGAGATTGACGGTTCGGTTCACACTAACTTTAGAAGTCTTGAGTAAAACCAGAAACCTATGAATTTTTTGTGTCAATTATTGCATGTCATTTTTGAATGATGTGTTAAGAAAGAATACACCTTTTTATTGGGATAAATACTATCAAAGGCCTTTTTTAAAATCTATGTTTATTGTGTCGTAACTATAACTTCTTTTCAAAAAACCAACAACCCCTTCTTATCAAAATTCTATTGTATTCAATTTTTACTTAATGTTCTACATAAACGTGATACACCCTGCTCTTTTTCAAATTCAATTTATTACGGGATGCGGTGTGTTGTTCCTGTTTCTACCTGAATATTTGGAAACACACAAAGTTAAAAAGGGTACATATCTACTTATCATAAACAGTGAAATCCTTTTGCTTTCTATGACCATCTCACTAGGAATCAGGTTGATTCTAGGCCTAAGTTTGTACTTGACTACCCTCTTTTTTATCTTCATTGTTATGATTTTGTAGAATTATGAGAAAAGCCATTGTTACATTAAAAAGAGTTGTCGTCCCTTATATCAACATTATTAAAAGAATTAATTGGTTGTCCAAAATAAGACATTCTACTAAATGCACAATGAATAATAAAAGATAATAAAAGAAACTTTGTCAATAAACGTTAATTTAAAAGGGAGGATGACAGTTATTGAACTTAAAAACTATATTTATTTGTACTCTTTGTATGCATTTTAGCTGATATAATTTTAACTACCAGCAGTGATTTCTAGACTGAAGAGAACCATTTTCTCGGCAAGCTTTTGAAAAATGTATTTTTTTATATCGTTTATTGCAGTAGTCCTCTTTAAGGAATGTCTTTGCGCTGTAAGTATTGTTTTTTTTTTTTTTTTCAAATAAAAAATATATGTTGTGGAATGGCAACAAAGTAACATTTATATCCAATTTAAATTTTTCGTTAATTATGGCCTTCATACAGGTTTTATAATGTATTAATATATCATTTCTATTGTTATTGGTATTGTTTTTCAAGACAGTATACCAAAATAAATTCCCTTGCCAAAATTATTTTTGTAGCTATTCCAGGTTTTTGATTCATCAACAAAATATTTTTTCTTGATATCTCTAAGCAAAAATGATCAACACATATAATATTAAGATTTCAATAGCAGAATCTAAAATATGCCGTCATTTTAGTTCTTTGTAATTTCATTATTGGATCTATAAAGAGGTGTAACTTCTGATCTTTATCGCCTTAATTCTCGGGAGTGCTATAAATATATGAAGTTTGAACTATTGTTATAATTTATTCTTTTATATATTTACCTTGTCCTTTTAAGATATTACTAAAATGAAACAAGTCTTTTAGAAAAAAGTAATCTCCAAAATTTTGTACTCGTAAAATGGACTCTTGCCGATGGCCATATATAAAACGTGATACGCTGCAGATTTACAAAAAAACATTATTAAGACCTCAACTCCTGAAATCAATTACAATACAGTAATTGTTATTGCCCCATTTTTGAAGTATTTAAAAAATGTCCAATAAATTTAGCACAAAAAGAGAAAGTGTAAAAAGAAGATATGCAAGACAAAAAATTAACAATGTCACACGGAAGCACGGGCTTAAGAACGATGAACGAGAGCGATGGCCTGACACACATTACATTAAACATATTTTATTTGCAAAAAAAAAGCAAAGGGATTGAATATAAGTTTTACAAGATTATCGAGGTCGTCTCTTACAGTTCTTGCATTTCTGAAGCAGTTTTTTTTTATATCCCAAAGCCATCAAACTATTAGAGTTTAGTTACCAGACGGTAGAATCTGGCCACTTCTGTCACACATCATACTTACTGCTGCAGAAAATTTTTCTGGTTTCAAATGTTGTTTGGACAAACTACCTTTCAACATTTTATTATTAGTGAGTGTATATACAAAAATATAATTATAAATCTTGTAACTGACCGACTGACATATACTACTCAACAAAAGAAACGATACACAATTTATTTTGTAAATATTTTTGTATTTCGCAATTTAAAGTTTTTATTTTAGTGTATTTATGTATTCAACGCCAAAACGCATTTGTTTATTCCACTTCTAAATCACTTTCGAAACGGATACGATGAAAATCCGGAATGGTAGTTTTTCGCCCCATGACCGAGTTCGCCGTTTACTGATGGATGATTTGAAATGTTTGATGCCAATAATTGGGACAATTCATCATGTTAACAATTTACCATCCTGAAAAGTTGAAAAAATGCCTTATTTCGATGCACCGTTCGATCACAAATCAAATTGGACAGTTACTAAGCACGGTCACACCGTCGAACTTGATTTTTGTGCTCGAATTTCATTATCATGTGAAAAGAAGAACAAACTCAAGACTATTGATCAATCTAAAGCAAACATGCTCATTAAATGATAAATCACCTGACAGCAGGTCCCGTGAGACGTCGCAACGTCAAAATCGCATTACACGCGTTTAACGCTAATGAGAACGGTAGTTGAAAAAGGAAAATATGAATGAGGAAATCATGGTCGACAAAGCAATAGAAGTTTGAAGTCGGGCGGTTCGAAAATGTAATGGTTTGGGAAAAAGAAAATGTGGATATATTCACTATTTATGACTGCAAACAGAAATTCCGGATTATGACCTTGACCGTGAAGGGATTTGGTTCAGAAATAGTAAAGAGGCATTTTTGGACATAATGTTAATTCCTACGTGTAGAAAATTCAATTCGTCTAAGAGCTATGGTTTTCTGCTAAAAAGTAAAATATTATATTTGATTAAATCTGTGTATCGTTTCTTTTGTTGAGTAGTATATATAGATATTGCCATCATTCAACTTTCTCCACTTTACATTTTTTACATATATGTACTGATTTTGCTCAGTAAACTGTTTGCTTCATATGTAATTTGTAATTTAATTTAATAAATTTGCAAAATAATTGTAATTTTATTAAATACCTTAGGCAAGAAATTTTCAAATATTAGCTCAATAATTTCCGAAAATTGTGATAAAATTGGTTTTATCTGAAATATTATTATATTTTATTTTAGATTTGTGTTTAAAGAACTTTTATCTTTTTATGTTCAAGAACAAAATATAATTTTTAAATTTAGGTAATATCAAATAAAAACATTATAATTGTTACATAAACACATTAACTTTCAATTCATTATAATATAAACATGTAAACACTGAAATAATGTTTCAGTAATAGACCATATCTGAGTTCTGGTATTTAGATTCACTAGTTGTTGTTTGTCCGCCCTAATTCACAATCATGTCCGCCCTATGTGACCAAGAATGAACTTCAAAACCACAATTTCATGACGTTTTATGTTTTATGCCCTGACGTTTTTTTATACTGTAACGTGTTGAAAAGTGTTCTGGCAAATCCTGATACCAGAGCTTGGATTTAGTCTATTTAAAATAGGAAACAATTCAATTTTTGTAGTCATCGCTTTTTGTAATCATCGCTTCCCTTGTTCCTTCGGTATTCTACTGCCTAGTCATCGCTTCCCTTGTTCCTTCGGTATTCTATTGCCGTTGTTTCATTTGAATGAAGTAAATAACATACACATCAATTACAGCTTTATACAATAGTTTCCAATTGTTTTGTTTCAAAATATTTTCATCTGATCAGCAATGAATAGATATAAGTTGTCCAAATGACCATATGCATTAACTAAATTCACCTTAACTTCGGTAGTTTGTTATTTAGATATGTACGTAATTGTTTATTTAACTCAATGCGTCCAGTATAAGTGATTTCTTAGGTTATGTTGGGAGAATTCAAAATAATAAGTGCACACAAATTCTATCAGGACATTAACAAAACTGCAAGTTTATTTAAAAAAAACGGGGATTTTCGAATCCATTAACTAGCTTTATGATAGAACCACACATTGGCGTTTTGTTATTCATTGATTTCAATAATCGAGAAACTTCTAAGAATATGTTGATAGAATTCATATCAGTAATGTGCTTACAATGCCAAATATATACTATTAATTGACTAACATCGATAGTGTAATATTTAGTAGTTCTTATTCTTTATTTTTAATTTCAATTTTAATTTCCGTTTCTAATTGGCAAAAATTATTAGTTGCGTTTCAAAATTTCATGAAAACTGCTTTGTGAACGTAATTTTATTTCATATTTAAACTCACATTTTCCAATGTAAAACTGCCATTTTCTTGCAAAAACTCCTGGAATTTGGCACGCACGGAAACCTTATTTTTTAGCGAAATACTAGGTATTCCTCATAACTAGAATGGTGCTTAATCTATCAATTCCACTTATAGATACATTGTAAATGTTTTTTCTTAAATATCGCACCTTATGCTTAATGGATTCCATATTTATCATCCATATCTCCAGATAAAGGAAACGTCAGAAACCACAAGAACCACATCTTTTTTAAACTTACATCTTGTATTTGACGAAAATGGTCATCTTAGTACTAAACTTTACGACCAAAGGAACGATTTTTATTTCTAAATTACCAATCTCTCTAACTTCTGCTTACGGAGTAAATGTTCCACAGTTGAGAGCTTGTACAAATGATACAGACTTTTTCATTGCCATCTTATCAATCAAGGCTTAAATTCCGTCTCATACGATCACTAAGAATATTATTTAAATAGACATCAGTCTCTTCTGGAAATATTTGAAGTTTTGGTCCTAACTGTGATTCAAGATTCATTTTTATTTAATACTGGGATAAACATAACTTTTTTCTGTCTACGATCTTCAATAGCATTTGCTGTTGAGTTGCTAACGGTTACTACTGTAATGGAAGAGGAGGTTTGGAGCACCAAAACCCACTATTTCTTTGGAAATACTTGTACCAAGTCAGGACCTTTGCGCTTGACAATTTACAGATGGTTTTACACCTGCCTTGTGTATTTGCCCCTGGGTATTTGATCTTGATAGTTATGTTCGGTAATATTATTATTGCCCTCATTTTCATCGGAATTTCAACCAAATTCTTATCCTCTATTGCAAATTTCGTAAGATCTGTGATTATTGTAGATTCATTTGAAAATAGTGAATTTTTCATGGAAAGATTATCTTTTTCTGGAATTTGATATCAATATTTTATGTTAATGCATGTCCAATATCAATAATCTTTTATTTCAACACTGGTGAATTGTTTTGTAGCTACTAGTATTTTAGGAAGATCATTCGGATTCAAGCTTTCAAGTGCACAAGACCAGGATCATCTAACTTCGTCACTTGATGTTCGATCCAGTTAAACGTTTTAATATCCACATTTTTTATACCCATATAAAAAATAAGGGTTATACAAAACTTTCCGAACAAAACTATCAGGAGCAGACATTGAAAGGGCAAAATTTACATGGTAGGTGCAAAGCCATTGGAAAATTGTCAACCGTAATTGTTCTGATCTGGTACATCCATTTCAAATGATATGGTGGTTTAAACCGGTTTTTTGTGTACCATACATCCCATTTCCTTTGCGGTATTGTCCGATGGCAATTCAATAGCAATTGCTATTGAAAGGCCGAAGTCAGTCATAGAAAATGTTCGTCCCAGTACTAAATAAAAATGAATCAATTTTGGATTACAGTTCGAATATGTCCTTCGCTTAAAGCTTCTTTATATTTTGGAATAAACTGTCAACTCTCCTCTTGAAATACAATAAATGATGACAATGGAAAATATCATCTTCACATGTGCATAATAAATGAATACGAAAAGAGGACTAGCTCGCAAAAATAAAACATACAATTTCAAAACACTTGCTCGCTGTTATTAATTCAGTAGCTTCCCAAAACACTACAATTCATATCAAATTGAAAGAATGTATAAAATTAAGCCCAACTAAAGACACTTTATTATCAGCTAACAAAGACATTTATATTTTTTTTACCATGAAAAGTTTTGACACCCCAGTTGGATTTCAAAAATTGAAAAAGTGTTTAATTCAGTAATGATAACAACAATATATAACTAAATCAATTACATTTTTCATACCTTGATGAAAATAAATATAAAATTTTCAGATGGAAATTACCTCATTACGTACTTCCTTGCAATATGCTTTTGAATCAATGGAAGATGTTATGTGGTTATTGCCAAAAAAGGAAGATTACGCTCATTTCTTGAATGAATGTAAATGCTTTAACATATATTAGAACTACTTACTGGAATAAATATAGGAAAACATATTAAAAGTATAAAGAATATAGTTTTAGGATACAAAATTAATGATCTACAATATTATGCAGTCAACTTAATCTTAGCATTAATAAGCTTTTCTAAAGATACAACATAATATATTACGGACAAAAAATCAAAACATATAGACACCTTTTCAGTTTTCAAGAATAAAATCAGGATATTTGTAGAACCAGATAAAAAGAGTTGTAGGAAAATCCTTATTCAAAATTTATGAAAAAAAAACTTTTTTATATTCAATAGGGATCATCAATTGTTTCACACGTAGGCTATAGATTAGAGAAATAAAAGGTTCCAATATATATTAAAAAGAAAGGAAATGGGGTAAATGTCAAGGAGACAACATCCCATATCCAGGTTAAAACGACCCAAAAACAAAGCATCTAGGAGTCGCCGTACGGTTTTCAACACAGTGAGGAACCTCACACCATATAGCAAGCTCTAAATGGCCCCAAAAAGGGTAGAAAAAGTGAATAAATCAATGGAAACAAACCACATCCAATAATCTAAGTATCAAGAAACTAAAATTTTATAAGAAGACAAGGACAAGCAAATGACCAACTTATTCCTGACTTGGGATGTATGTAAAGCTTTAAAGGTTTTATTATTCCTGTTGAATATATTAGTCTGATAATAGTTGCATACAAGAAAACTCTTTTCGTGTTTCTTTCTTTCTTGTACGGAACAGTCCCTCTTTTTCGCCATTCGTTCCTATACATTATATATTAAGGTATTTAGGTTACCAACATAACCTAGATTATCTGCTTTTAAATATACAGATTAACTCAAAATATTTAATAATAAGTTTAATACTGCGTTTATATTTCATTGCTGTAATGTTTCATGTTGTATATGTCATGTTTGTTTTGGTATGTGGAACAACGGCCGTAGAATACCGAAGGAACAAGGGAAGCGAAGACTACAAAAATCGAAATCCGAAGACATGACAAAAACGGCAACAGAGACAAACAAAGACAAAATAAGGACATGAGACAGCTACAATGCACGGAAATAAAACGACGACATTAAAAACCAAGGCACTCATAGTGTGAACTCCCATGAAAGCCGGGAGGTGCTCCAGAAGCGAAAGCATGTTTTACTTCACTAGCGACACCCGTAACACTATCAGTGAGGTACATATTGATTTAAGGCTGATTGGAATTGCCATTTTCTAATCCTTAGACAAAACCAATAAAAATCCATTGTACGTGTTACTTCTCTAACCCTCAAACAGAACCAAGGTAAAAATTTGAAAAGCTGTTGTAAGTCTCTTGAGTATTCAAACATTAACAAGGACAACCCAGTATTATCTATTTGTATAATACTGATTTTTTTCTCAGATCCGCTCATTTGGTAAAGTACTTCATCTAGTATTGTACATGTATATCTAAAGTAAGTGAGAACTGAACCGTCAATCAAAAGAACGAACAATCAATGGACAATGGCAAAATCTAAAATAGTTGTTAAATTACTCCTTTCGGAAATGAGGTCAATTTTTGTTTGTTGTTAGATTCATAACATTAATAATCCCTTTATCATATTACTAGAGAGTCAAACTTATGCTGTAAGTTTGACTCTTTTGAAATGCCTGTACCAAATCAGGATCATTTTCATGTACAATTTTCAGGTGGATTTTACTTACTTTGTCTTATGCCCTTTGGATTTTCACCTTGGTAATTTTTGTTCCTACCCGCAGTTGATATGTATATGTTATCGGGCTCTTGACAGCAATATATCGTAAAATATCAACCCGTGAGCCAGAATATGAAGCAAAGGGGCGAGCCCCAAGCTTCATATTCTGGCGAGCGGGGTGATATTTTACAATACATCAGCTGTCAAAAGCCCGATAACTTATTTATCATCCTTTATTTTCCATTTTAGATTTGTAATTATTGAACTGAATTTTCAAATTCTCCCAAAGTTGCGCGGGAAATTCCACATACATGCCATTCTTGCCTTTTCAGCAATTTTCAGCTTAAAAACATGTTTTGTAGTTTTCTTTATCATTTTATTAGCAAAAGTTTTGTAACTGGGTGAATAATTTTTCCGAAATTCTCTAAATAATGTCGATTTTGAATTTTGCCGCAACCTTTGGTTGTTACGACATTCTATCGTTGCTTGGAGCTTTTATGACGTCATAATGTTAAAACGTCAAAGCTCTGCAGGATATATCAACGACCTAGTTTCTACAATTTTTCTGACATCTAGTTTATCTATTTATGTAATCATGATTCTGTTCTGAATGCCTAATCGGAAAGAGCAAATGCAATAGATGTTTATTGTTACAAATTTGATTTCGTTTGAAACCTTGAAAAAAAGTTACTGCCTTTGAAACTTTGGGAGAATCCCTTGATATATCCAGGTCAACCTCTGATATATCCGGGTCAACAAGATACGGCTTTTGCTGAAAGGCTCTGCAGGCTGATATAACCATGGGGAAGGATGATAAGTATATGTTATCGGGCTCTTGACAGCAATATATCGTAAAATATCAACCCGTGAGCCAGAATATGAAGCAAAGGGATGAGTGAGCGTAGCGAACGAGCCCTAAGCTTCATATTCTGGCGAGCGGGGGATATTTTACAATAAATCAGCTATCAAAAGCCCGATAACTTGTTTATCATTCTTTATTTTTCATTTTAGATTTGTAATTATTGAACTGAATTTTCAAATTATCCCAAAGTTGCGCGGGAAATTTGACATACATGCCATTCTCGCCTTTTCAGCAATTTTCAGCTAAAAAACATGTTTTGTAGTTTTTTTTTATCATTTTATTGGCAAAGGTTTTGTAACTGGGTAAATAATTTGACCGAAATTCTCTAAATAATGTCAATTTTGAATTTTGCCGCAACCTTTGGTTGTTACGACATTCTATCGTTGCTTGGATCTTTTATGACATCATAATGTGAAAACGTCAAAGCTCTGCAGGATATATCAACGACCTAGTTTCTACAATTTTTCTGACATCTAGTTTATCTATTTGTGTAATCATGATTCTGTTCAAAATATTTAATCGGAAAGAACAAATGCAACAGATGTTTATTGTTACAAATTTGATTTCGTTTGAAACCTTGAAAAAAACTTATTGCCTTTGAAACTTTGGGAGAATCCCTTGATATATCCAGGTCAACCTCTGATATATCCGGGTCAACCAGATACGGCTTTTGCTGAAACGCTCTGCAGGCTGATATAACCATGAGAAAGGATGATAATATCTAACACACGTTAGTGAAACCTTGTTTTAGCAAAGATACAAAATTATACATCGTTATAAAAAACAATACTGATAAGTTTACCTTTCCTTTCTTGAATTAATTTTAAATGTCTATTATTAACTCACCTGGACAAAGGACATGTGAGCTTTTGCCGTCGTCCGTCAATCGTCTGTCGTCCTTCCGTTCGTGAACGTTCATTGAAAGATCTTTGTCTCTGAAACTGCTGCGCCATAAGTGGGTAAGCTTGTAATCATTATCACCATAGAATGTGCGCTCAAATTTTTTAGTTTTAAGTCGACAGACAGAACAACATGACCGCTGTTACTATTAATATAACATGGGGTTAATTGCTGTTTTTGCAAATAACTCAAAAACCATTACAGATATAAAAAAATCTTATAAAAAGGTGTAAAATGATCAACAAGATAATATCTACCAACCATGCAATTTTAGAAAATATCGGATTACCTTTCTTTGAGGTATTGCCCTTTTTCCGTAAAACTTCGGGGTTTTTCATATTACTTTTCGTTTTATGTTTTGAAAACTATAGAAGAGAGAGGTAGAGTTTAAATTACAAAAATGGTCAGTATAGTAAGATCACACAGAATTGTCAAGGGCCGAAGTCCATGAGCAAAAAGACAAATTAGGTGGAAATTATCGGAAAATTATCGACCTAAATGGTCCTGATTTGGTACATGCATTTCAAAAGAAATGGTGGGTTAAATGGGTTTTATAGCATGCCAAACCTCCCTTCAATTACAGTAGTGTCCGTTAGCAAATCAACAGCAATTACTATTGATGGTAGTAGACAATTAAAAGAAATGATCAGCCAAGTACTAAGTTACAAAAGAATCTTGAATCAGAGTTTGGTCCGAAATGTCAATTTTTTTTCACAAGGGACTGATATCTTTTAAATAACTTTTTTAATGATCGTATGAGACGGAAGTTTTTGAAGCCTTGATTAATAAGGCGGTCATGGAGATAACTATGTCTAATGACAAAGTCTGTATACTTTGTGCTAGCTCTCGTGTAACGAATCAACTGTGAAACATAAACTCCCTATTACCGTCCGTGAAAGGGAAATTGATAATTTTGAAATTAAAATTGTCCCTTTTGTCGTAAACTAATGCATTGACATGACCATTTTCGTCAAATTCAATATAAATCCAAAAAAGATATAGATCTATTAGTTTCTGTGGTTGCTTTATCTCTAGTTTAGATGGATATATTAATGGAAACCATTTAGCAAAAGATACGTTATTGATGGAAAGAACATTATCAAAATATCTTTTAGTGAGAATGAATGACCTAGCATCTATTATTTTATGTTCTTTTACGAGTCCCTGAAGAAATTCAGTCTTGTAAGAATATAAAAACAAGTCTGCGAGTAGAGGAGCACAATTAGTCCCACAATTAAATTTGAACATAACAGTACTTCAGTTTTCCTTTTAATCTTGTTATTTTTATGTTCCTACCTCATTCAAGATTGCCGCCAACGAGAAATATAGTTCAACATATGACTCTATGGAAAATGCATGAGAAAACTTCTCTTCTGAATTTGATTGAACAATTTTGATCAGATTTTAATATAGAAGTCTTTAAGTTGTTCCCTAAGTCTGCGATTTTATGTTCATAAATCATCCAAAATTGCTCCTCGTGGGAAACATAGGATCCTATGAGAAATGCATTCTAAGGTTTTCTCCTCTGGAACCAATTAAACATTTTTTTTTACCAAATTTGATGATAAAAGTCCTTGGATGATCTCTCTCTCTCAGAGATTTTTTTTTTGATTTTCGGTTCCTACTTAATCCCAAATGACTGCCATCGGAGAGCACATGGGTCCCTATTGGAAATACCTTCAAAGATCTCTCTTTGGAACAATTTGAATAAGGTTAACCAAAGTTGATCCAAATATTTGGTCCCCTATGTGATTTCTGTGTTCTTACTCATCGAAGGTACCCACCAATGTTAGATTATCTATTCAGAAACTGTAACATCTGGTGAAGTGATATATAGTGTGAATAATGATAAATGATCTTATGGTGACAATGAATAAAACCAGTCCCCAGGTGAGCGATACAGGCTCAAGTGAGCCTCTTGTATATACTCACTTTGAAAATTATAATAAATCACGGAATATTAATATCAACTGTACAAAAATGTACTAAAATTTAAAACATAAAACGGAAAAAGGCAACAAAAAATTCTTTAATTCTTTTTCTATGGTTGTTCTCTCAATAAATGCAGTCTTAATTACTATTTTTTAACTCTGTCATAACTTGCCTTCCTTTTTGTTTATTTCGATGAGAAGTAATCTTAATCTTTGAAACAGAATTGAGAACATTTGAAACACAAGGAGTTGTTTTCATTTGTTGACATAGTTATCTCCATGTTATTATTAAAGGCTTCAAAAAATTCCGTCTTATACGATCATTCAAAAATGTTTTTCAATAGATATCAGTCCTTTATGGAAAAAAAATGAAATTTCGGTAGGACCTCTGATTCAAGATTCTTTTTTTTTACTTAATACTCGGATGTTCATTTCCTTATATGTGTACCACCTCTCAATAACAATTGCCATTGAGTTGCTACCGGACACTACCGCAATGGAAGGGATTTTGGCATGCCATACAACCGGTTTAACCCACCAAGTCAGTACCATTGCGGTCGACATTTTTTATGTGATTTCAACCTGTTTTATCTTTTTATCTCATGGGCGTTGGCTCTTGAAAGTTCTGTTCGGTAATTTTGTTACTTACCTCATTTGCTAGAACTGTTTCCCTGATGACAACAGATCTTTCCCTCTAAAGCTTAATTGTTGTTTCCTCTACCGGATTTGACTTTACTACCGGATTTTACATGTTCAACACGGCGGGTGTCTTATAAGAAGCAGGAGACGATAACTCCATCGGTGCACCTGATCTCACCCATGGTTTTTATTGGGTCCGTGTTGTTCGTATTTGTGTGTGTGTATCTTGATTTTTCTTTTCTGTGCCTTTTTTTTTTTGATGTTGCCATTGTCCTTGGATTTGTTCATTTTGGATTGACGGTTCGGTTCTCACTTATTTTACAAAACGACCTATGTAATAAATTGAATAGTCAAAGATTATTCTTTTTATCTCAAACAGGGTGTCTATCAACTATTATATAAAGCAAAAAATAGAAGGGTAGTAAATAGAACGTTGTTCATTAAATACGAAAAACCTACAAAATATGATGTATTGATAGAATATACTCTGTAGCAAGGATTTGATATTTGTTGTATTGCACTTTATTTGCTACAATAAAGTTCATTACCTGGAACGTTTACACACCTACTTTTACATTCAATTAAAAAGTATATTGCATTTATGTTGACTGCTTATATGTATATTTGGTATTATTGCTCAAAGTATCAATAAAGAAGATGCATTATATATACATTGCCTGTATTTCTGCGGTGGTTTGTTTCTATCACTGCCTTTGTGCTGTAAGTATCTAGTTGTAGTTGTTTGTGGTAATGATAATTTTTTAGGTTTTTTTTCAAAATTCTTTAGTGCTTTGTTAGCATTCCAAATTAGAAATATGTATAAGTCATGGTCATCCAGCAAGTCCCTGGTTTGATAGATAGTGATTTATTCTTTTATTATAGAAAGTCGATAGAAGCGAAAACCTACAGCAATAGTTAGATGTTTTGTGAAAGTTACATTTTTTTATATATTATTCGATAAGAATTATTGATAACAACTATATGAAAAGGGACAATATCCCCTATAATTCACCTCAGACTTCAACTTCTGCAGGAAGCGATTCAAATATGCACATGACAAACAACCAAATCCTACCGTAGTACAAATAAGGCTAATAAATTAAATGTGAATTGTTTCCCTTAAATAAATTTCAATAACTGTTTACGTTAACATTTTAGGATTCTGTAAACAAATAATAAATATCTATCTGATGGATTAATGTTATTGTCTATATATAGTTAATATTAACGTTGTAAACTAAGGTTACTGTCACAATACAATAAATATCTGCATTGTGAATATAGGGTACTGTCCCCCATACAATAAATATTTTCGTAATAAATTAAGGTAACAGTTACCATATGGTTACATTATATTTTGGAAGAGAAAAGTGGCAGTTACCTGTAGACTTAGAATCTTCACAATACAAATCTTGCGTAAAGTTACGATCATACTGTCATCACTTAATACATTCCCTAATATCTCTATGCGACAACAGTTGGGGCATATTGTATTTCTCTTGTCCGTCTGTTTGTTGTCCATATTTTCACCAGTTCCTTCAGAGTCAACATTATCGTTCACTGAAACCAGCTTTTCAGTCAGAGGTTAAAGATCGTAAATTTAATTGACAAGTCTTAACATCTAGCCTGTAATTAAAAAAAAATTAAACTAACAACGATTGCACAGTTTCCTTTTTATAAATACTTTCATATTTTATATATATAAAAAAAATCCATAATTTATGACGAAATTCTCTTATAATTCATACTCCTTACGTACAACATTTCAAAATATAATTTTCACTTTCACTTTCAAATTATAAAAAAAAATCAAAATCGAAAAGTTTTAATATCTATTCCTTTATCAAAGTTGTAAAACTAAGGAGTATCATCCCTGTAGAAAGCTCCGTTCTGTGTTCATTTTGAAATTGAATTCTTCGTTACCATCAGGTCATACAATTAATTTATATATAATTTTTTTTCTTTTTTTAAATTACGATATATCATTATTTCACTGATATTGATCTTTTTATTTCCTTTGTAGGCACCACGTTTCAGCAATCCACTGACACATAGTAGTGTAGGGGAACTGGAAACCACATCCCGTATAATCCGTGTGCTGACAGTTAATGATGCAGATGGCGATACAATTATTTGTTCACTAGATAGTGTGGTACCTCTATCTGGGGCATTTGTAGTGGTAAAAAATACCCTGCTGGATCGTGAGTAAAGTTATTAATGTCTATCCGGTACAACGGATAGACATTATTGGGATTGTAAAATTGTAAAAAAAAAAATTCTTCTTTTCACAGAGGTGTCTAAGTGGGTAAGTGTAGGTCGATGAAATTTGGTGGGGTTTTGTAGTTTCTGTTGAAGTTGTGATTGTATCCGTCTTGGGTCGTTTCGTTATCAGGGGAGGGGGTTATTTTAGAAAACTCCCTAAACATGTTTTGTGATATTATTCGGAAATGGTAATAAATAGGTAGTGAATTGTAATGGGAAAAATGTTTGTCAGGCTATGACAGATATTTCGTTCATTTGGGCGAATGTTGGTGGATGGACCGTTTTCATGATAAGGGCTTGCAAAGTTTTGTTACTTTTCTTGGAGCAATTATTTGGGGAAATTTCGGAATGTGTAAGAATTAGGTATGTGGGACCTATATCATTGTATTTAGTTGATATGTTTTACATTCAAAAATGTAGGGGTCAAAGGTTTATTGGTCACTTTAAAAGGGATGACATCAGTTCCTTAAAATAAAATGTCTACACAAATCCAGCTACTGATTTAAATGATAAATGATCTGCTTGTCAAATTATCTAAATTGTGATTTCCTGTTTACTAGGTAAACTGAAACTTGATCAGCTGGGTGTCAAAATTGATATTTAGCAGACGACAAAAGTAAAGCATGTGCACACTTTTTTGTTTTACTTGTTTTGTTTGACATACAATTACACATGGATTACAGAAGAACACTAATGAAAACAACATGTTTTTAACACTTATATCCCCCCC
>MJUU01001664.1:33135-46903 GCA_002080025.1 Modiolus philippinarum
CATATTCTTAAATAAATTCTTTTAATTGTGAAAACGTATGCACTTAATAAATCTGCTATAAAACTAGTAAGTATTAAAACAGACAAACTTTTCGTGTGTTTAAATCATTGTTCTGCAAAATGTATTTATATAATATTTTCAACCATTTGCTGTGCACATTCAGATGAAAACTATAGCGAAGCTGATAAAATTAGAACCTCGGTTGTTCCAAGAACAATTGAGAGGTCGGTCCAATTAATTCAGGCCACCTATATATTGATATGAGGCCTTTGCGTTGAACAAACATGTGTAGGTGATACGAGTTATTGCTACAAAACTTTGAACTTTGATATGAGACATTGCTATTGGATGTATTCAAAAACAGTAATAGATAGTAGATAAAATGCTGGAGAAAATGTGTGTCCTGTTACGATCTACATTTGTAGCAAAGGAAAGGGTGATTAAACCAACAGTTTGGAACCTATTGACCAAAAACTGATTTTCGACAATCGATTTCCGGTTTTCTTTTGCTTGTCGCTTACCATTATAGTAACAATAATGTATTAAATACAAAAAGTACAGGAAGATGTTTCTTTCAAAATCAGGTCAATATCAAAGTATCATGGACAACAAAAACTTTCGTTTTACGTCAATGTATATTGATAAATGTACATATTAAAGGTATATATATATAGTGTCTTAGTTTAATCGGTTAATCTGAAATGAGAGCATTATGGCACAACTTCCGGATAGACCTATCAATTGTTCATCGAACAATTGACATACTAGTTTTTACTTATGTTATGAAAAATATCAAGAATTGTATGATCACACGCATGGCAATTTGATATTTTGACGTCACATGCGAATTAATTTTCGAGATGATTCTCGTAGTACTCTATAAACATCTTTTCTTCGCAACAAAGAGGCATTCCAGAAATATTACTTGCTTCTAGTTTAATTGCCGTTTGTTTTTACCAATTAATGCATTAAGTCTGTTCGATATATAAAATATTTTCCTGAATTAACAACCCCTGCCTCCCCTGAAGAAGACCACTTTCGTTGAATGGAATAATTTGGCCTTACGAAATAACAAAATACCGAAGTTAATATTAATTTGGTTTTTCGGATAGCAATTTCGACTCATGTTCTTCAGTGCAGATAAAATCAAAACTTCCTTGGGAATATGTGTAAAATGCTGAAGAATAGCGAATAATCAAATCATTCAAGTCCTGAGATTTTGTATCCAGTCTTGAAGATAAAACATGTGTACATTATGAAAATATGTAAACATCCAGTGATCTAATTGTTTTACTCACTTACTTACCTCTCAATGATACTGCCAACGTCTACTGCAATTCATGATGATTCTTTACCAAACCCTCCTGGAAGTTGTAAAATGATTTTAAAGGGAAAATTCACTATGAATTCACTACATTTCACACATGGCCTTAATTTAGTCTTTATAACACTTGAAACATATTTGCCACGTTTTTTTTTGTACAAATTCGAAAGGATAGCAGAGAAAAACGATTTTCCTTCAAATGCTAGCCGAATGACGTCACTCGGCTAGTGTGTCATTTTAAAGGTTACAATAAACCAAATACTTTATAATGGTATTTCCGTATGGGGATTCCCCTTTTCAACAAAATTCTAAAAATAGATGTAGGTTAATTTTATGCTCGGGTGCCCAGAAAATGAAAACTACATATAAAGACCTTTATTTTATTGAAATGAAAAATAGGGGTTCCCATGGCTTTTCTGGGTTTAATTTGAGGCTCAAAAGAGGTGATATTCAAAAACGAAAATTTTCAAATCCCCACCCTAGGCATTAAAATATCACTTATGATGGTCAGGGGTAGAATAACGAAAATTAAATTCTAATATTTCAACTGACTATACATTATTCAGTTTTATTTTTAAATACTTCATTTCATTATCAACCAATCGTAGATGATCTATTGCTTTATTCTGATTGAAATGCTGTGTTCAAAAGCTAGATGCGTTCCGAAGGCAATAATTTGGTTTATTGTAACCTATATGGTATTTTAATGGTTTTCAAATCCTACAAATTTTATAATTTTAGATAACTCTACCAATTAGTACTCTATTCGTCAACATTTCAAAACACTGTCTTTCCGTCTATATTTTTGGCGATTTTTTTGCCGAGGGGACCCCTTCTCAGAAAACACAGAAAATGAAATAAATTTTTAGAGACATTATAGTGCTGCCTTTCAAAGTCCAAACCAAATCTTACTTTTTTTCCCTGAATGTTTACAGCTTATGACAAGGCATCTCTGCTGGTGGTTGGAATAATCAATTACGTAACAGCATGTCCATATTTGGAAGAGGAAAAGAGACCCATGTCAACATGTTCCAAAAGGGCAATTTTGAAACAGACTATAACTTAAAAAAAAAACATACATAGTCATTAGTTCGGCTTCAAATAGTAAAATATCAAACATCTTAATGAAGATTATGCAGAAAGTTGTGGCTGAATGTATCAATAAAAGATAGCAGGGGGTGTTTTGTGGGAGCGGTATTTTGGCGTATTTTCGGTAAAAATTCAAAATTAAAAAATGTCATTTTTCCGGAACGGAAAATATTTTGGGACAAATGATGTCACAAAATTTCAACTTGGATAAAAAGTGCATCAATATTTATCGCATACAGTAACATATCACTAGTGTACCTAGAAATGTTGAAGGTATTCGGAGCCCACCCCCCTTTTTACGTGTAACCGGAGAGCATGAATCTCCTTACAAAATTGTAATGTCACCTCCGGGGATCGAACCCGGGACCTCTAGCACTTCAGCCAGCCACCTAACCGAATGAGCTAAAGAAATATTCCGTTAGCTCAGTCGATTTTTACTGGCTATATATCTACTACCTACTACAACGCAGGTAGGCTGTCCTGTCACATACGGGAAAAATCTCTCTATGTCAAGAAACAGACTATAATTGTGAAATCTCGATATTTATGAACAGTTTTAAAGGCTGAATCGTAATTTCATAAAATTATTCATACTTTAGAACCATTTAGAACAGGATTTCTTGCAAAACCTGTTTCAATATAGGTTACAATAAACCAAATACTTTATAATTCCCCTTTTCAACAAAATTCTAAAAATAGATGTAGGTTAATTTTATGCTTGGGTGCCCAGAAAATGAAAACTACATATAAAGACCTTTATTTTATTGAAATGAAAAATAGGGGTTCCCATGGCTTTTCTGGGTTTAATTTGAGGCTCAAAAGAGGTGATATTCAAAAAACGAAAATTTTCAAATCCCCACCCTAGGCATTAAAATATCACTTATGGCAATTATTTGGTTTATTGTAACCTAAAACCTAATCATATTACTGTTGTTGTCGGTAATTAAAATAAAACTTAAATAGGATAGGATGCGACGTTATGAAAGATGAACGATAGGTAATCACGCATGAAATTACTCTGAATCTATGGATCTTCTCTTCGATAAGGGCCATGATCTTTTGTACTAAAGAGCAATCCTCAGCTAACATTCAACACCAAAAGGGATGCCTGCCGGAGTTTGAAGGATTGCATCTTTGTGTACCATTGTCCATTAATGATGTTTGGTAGTGACAACCAGCCAGCGGTTCGTTGAATAGGAAGTGGCGTTTCTGATTCTTTACAGAGAGAGCGATCTTATTTGCTTCCTCGATGTCGAGCAGGTGTAGGTGGCTGCAGATGATATTCATAAGCATTCAGATCTCTGCCCCGCTTGTAAATCTCAAAAGTCATGTCACGCGAAACATTTTTCACCACCAAGCTATGCTTCACCTGATATCAACAGTTTTTCATGAGAACAACAAAGTCATTTATCATCTAGCTACCACAATTATCTTTGGATTCATTGTTCATGTTTGAGATGATGCCAGAGGGATGATAACCAGCCGTTTTTAGAGGCATCATAGGTCAGCCTAGCACATGGTAAATCAGACGATTTTCAGAGAGATTTCCCTGGTGCTTAAAGACATCCATCATTATGTCCAGACCTATTTTCGTGTAGATAGTGCCATCCCCTCAAAATGCTCTAGACCTCCTCGTGAGATGGCATATGTATATGTATATGGTATATGGAAGATAGGGCATTTTACTTGTGATACTGACTTCATCACAGTCACTCTCAAGTTAGTCAGTTAAGTCGAGCTTGATATGTTCCGCCGTTAGAACTGATGCATTCATCCGTATATGGGTTGCAGGGTATATGATTGAAAAAATCCAAATGCATTCTACGGTAAGACCTTCGAATCCGCTGGGATCGTGAAAGTTGGAAATAAAAATTGCACTGATTATGTGCTGCGCCAAAAACTTATCGAGGTTTGTGGTTGCGAACCTTGTTTTCACCAAATGCACCACTGCAAATAAGACAGTATATGCTTGTATCGAAACTCTTATCTTCAGCAATTACGACAACGTTTTTGTTTTAATTGTGAAGCTCAATTGTTACCTTCACTTTCGTCTACGTGCTCTACCTACTACTTTGCGGCATCCTCTCTACAGTTGGTGACTGAATCTTTGTAGTATTCATTTTGCTGACACCAAATAGGCTTTGCCGTTTGCAAGCCACCTGCTTGAAGGTCCATAATAGATTCGACCGGCAAGTGACGATCTTCTTCGTTTAGCACTAAATGCTATATTATGAATGTAAATTATGACAACTTTCTGTAGTTATAAAGATTATGAAAATTTCTTCCGTCTTTTCGATTCTGATCGCCGGTGTTGCAACATTTTAATATTCTTGTCCAAGATGGCCTGATTACAGAAATGAGACAGTTACCTACCAGAGAAGTAGAGACATCGCATGAGGTTGAAATAAGCTTGAAATAAGCTTTTGCAGTCACAGGAACAGCAGGTCTATTTGTCCTACGCCATGTTTGACGATATCCTAGGAAAGTATATACAAAGATTGTCTTTATCTTCAAATTCTATACGTCAGTGTTGTATCAGATGTTGACATTTATGTCTGTTTTATATCTCTCAAATTTGTCACTTTGAGCAAGAGTGGGAAATCAATACCACCAAACTTGAGCTTACCTTCCCCCTTTTTTAACTATATCTGGCGGTATGAATATTTTCAAACAACGCATCATGATGCAGGACTGCACCACCCATTCGTTAAGCTGACCACCCCCATTTCTAGCATAGCCGATTGACTTGCTTTTGTAAAGTACTGATTCAGCTGTTCTGTAGAAGCTGCCCTTAATCTGTTCGAATTAATCCTGCCAAATTTCTAGATTTTTTATGTGACTTCTCACTTCTTTTCACAAGCCATTCTCCCTTCTGTTATGAAATTATTGATTATGAATACGATCTCCGACTGGAGGTTTGTTCACAAGTTCCACCTGCAGTACTAGGTGTACCCTGAAACTTCTTTTCATCAAGAACACCTAAGATTGAAATCGTACTGCAAGCCATAGTTCTTCACCTCGCATTGAGAAACGTTTGAATAGCGTTCGGCTTTAAAAGCTCGATCACTATCATACACAAAAATCGTTCAATACTTTTCGATTTTCAAAGATATTGATCTCGTCTCCAACTTGAATATATCCGTTTCCACCAAATCAAGGTACTGACCTCCTATTAACCTTGAATGTAAGATGATGTCATGGCTCTTCATGTGAGTATTTATCTTTTAAAGACCTTTCTTATGGGTGGATGTCCGGTTTTCATTTAACAATGAGCTTCCCTATATTCTTTTTTTATCATCTATATCCTTAACACCTTCATTCTTAGATATTTGATGGAATACATTAATAGTACCTTACGAGGATTTCGCCTCCGATAGGTAAAGTAGTATGCTCGAATTTCTCGTCACGTGGTTGTTGCTGGAGTGCATTTGAAAAATTTTGAATGCGAATTTGTGGGTGTAATTCTATTTTGTTTGAATTTTACTCGTAGCTTTGCATGTACTGTGTATTCGTAGTGGTCCAACTGGATATGCTCTTTTGGGTGTTGTGATTTGGGTAATAACCTATTTTTTTTTTAAATCAATGCCATTACTGTTGGATTCGAACCCTATATTCAGATCAAGCGTTGATGTCATCGGTGATGTCATGTCATTTGTATGAACCTTCTAATGTATCTAATGGTATTTTTTTTTTATTTTTGGAACACCATCCGCTTGCATTTACTGCTCGACAATTAGTGCATAAATCCTACTGAAAAGTGGAGATGGCAAAGTATCCTTTTCTATACAACTACCTTATCATAGCAAACTTTGTGACTTTGATTTCACCTGTAATTTTCTTTTGATTTATATATCAACTTTCATGTAGAAAAGAAAGTTAAATGAGTAAATTTTAGAAAAAAAACTAATAATTTGGAGATCTTGACTATAATACCGCGATGGTAATGTAAATATGACATGTTTTGTTTTGAAGATGGAATTTCGAATGACAAAAAAAAACAGTTATGATTGGAAATTAAGATACACGGGCACTGGTTCCTGTTTATTATTTATTGTTATTTAAGAATATAAAAAAAAATATTTTCATGTTATACAAAATCTTAAGGTAGTGAATATAATAAACCTCAAATAATTTATATTTCCTTTGCACGAAATGCAAGCCAAAGGGCAAAACTTTGAATAAAAATCAGCACAAATCATTTTCTAATTTTGACACTCCTAACAAAGTAAACACTATCCCGGTGACAAAATAATACTAATCGGATCCTTTGATAAAATCTCATTCTCTCAAATTTGTTAACAAAGTAAGACTTGTGAAAAAGCATAAATAATGTAATTTTAGGACTCATCTAAATTGAGTGGGAAGATTGTACAAAAATGTTTTTATCTCATTTTTACATTCTTTATATCTCTTGTCAGTGACAGCCCACAGGTCTAATTGCTCACGAATATAGAATAAAACTTTTTATATAAAGAATAAGAAATAAATGTTCCCGTGTAACCAGAGATATCTTCTTATAATACCTTCAGAAATGTTATAGAATTCAAAAGCGTTAAAATGCACAATAGATTGAAAAAAATGTAGACATGTTTGAAAAACATCACTTATGGTTAAGTTACTTAATCAGGAATAAAAAAGGAAAAGAACTTTAAATGGAATTCGTTTCTGAAGTTAAATTTAGAGATTGAATGGTACGTACCCTTATTCAAATTCGACTTTAAATCATTAAAAACTTTAGATAGCTAAAAAAAAAGATGCATGTACAAAAAGATATCCACATTTTTCAATGAAAAACGGTTCGCGGTGGGTCTTTGAATTAACCAAAATCATATCATCTTAAGAAATATAACTGCATGCGATCAATTTACTTTTCTTATAAATGGGTAAAATATAATATTACCAAAAAATGTGAAAATCATCATTAAGATGACAAAAGAAGAGACAAAACGAACAAATTTGACAAACAAACGTTGGATGTTGCATACGTAAAAGAAAATCTATCAACGATCATAGAATTTCTTTACTTGGAAAATGTTTATGTCCTCGATAAAGCGTTTGACTCGAATGGAATATGCTCTATTATAGCGTTGCAGTTATTTATATATCTTTGGAAAATTGAATGTTACGCAGCGAAAGGTATATTTCCTAACTTGGAAAATCAAAACTTTCCAAATTTATGTTATTGTTGTTAATTTCGAGACTCAAATCAGAACAGAAAGCAGATTTGCTCCTTTAACATCCCATTCCTTACAACGACCATACTGCCTATGACATGATCACGTAAAGGAAGATACCGCCGAAATAATGAAATGTATGATTAAATTTGATTCTTGTTGTTATTGTTTTATATAAGATGAAGAAATCTTTAAGTAATAAAAACCAACCAACTGTTCAGATTACTCGATGATATTCAATAAATACCCAAGTTGCATAATAAACGGTAAATTTCGTTACGCTGTCACATGTTTCAAGGCGTAACCTCTCATCAGCAGCATTAACATCAAACAATATGGAAAGCCATAATCCAAAAGCATTACCAAACATCGAAATAGGAAGCCAATTCATTACCAAGGACATCTACCGAGTGCTATACACGGAATGAAGCATCAATAGTTTTAAAGGGTTAGAATTTTGATAAAAACAGTAATTCTTTATGAAACAAAAGGTATTTTTTTAATGTCAAGTGTGACTATTGGGCTGGTGAATACCCTAGGATACCTCTTATTCATCAGCAAATTATTTGAAAAGATCTTTTACAAACAAAGAGCTAGACACTCTTCACACACACTTAGCAATGTAAGGTATGTACCCTTAATATATTTCAGAATCGAAATGTCTGAGATAAGGACATGCAAAATGTTTTTCGAGTAAAAGTCTTAAATAAACCCTTGAAAAATGAACTTTTTATTTACACATTTTGAGGATAATAATATGTTCGCGGTATTTTGTTTATCAAATATTGAAATATTTTGAGAATTTTAACTATTTTTATAATTTCCTTCCTACGACGTGTTTTTTTTTTTTTTCGTGACAAAAGGGTAGACAAATTTTCACTTCCGGAACACTTGATGTCACCCTCGGTTTTTATGAGGGCTTACATTGTCAGTATTTTAGTTTTTTATGTGTTGTCTTGTATATTGTCTTGTGAATCCTAGTTTTGTAGTCGCTAGTTATGTTCCTGGGATCGATTTGTCCTTGTTATTGTCTGGATACAAAAGAGATTTACAGAATCTTTCGAAATTTTTACCTTGGTAGAGATGTATCCCGTAGTATGGGTTTTAATTGGTTTTGTAAACGGGTTAGAAAATGACATTAAACGATCAGCCACAAAACAGAACTTTCAAAACAATAAATGCCTCACTGACTGGGCGATGGGTGCTGTATGCAGGATAGGACAAGTTTACCCAGAGCATATGTTGTAACTCTTTTTCCTAAAGTTCACATTGTTAGTGCTTTAGTTTTGAGTGTTGTATTTGTGGCTGTCTTATGGTGCTCTCGTTTTGAAGATGTCCCTGGACTTTTATTTATGTAATATTGTGCTTTGTTCCTTCGGTATTCCATTGCCGTTGTTTTATCAAGCGACAAATAAAATCTAAATTGACTAGATACTTTCCTTATCGGATAGAAATATTGATATTGTAAGACATATATTTGTGTCGCTTAAAATCGTACTATTGATTGCTGGATAAAGAACGGGGGTTAAATACAGCACCTTCTTGAATTCTGATATTTAATTTGAAGTTTGATATTTAATTTGTTATCACCTTTACAGTGATTGTAATTTCACAGGATGGACAGTAAGCACAGTTCTTTCTGGAAGTCGGGTATTTGATGCGTCAGTTTCGCCATCATTTAATGTAACAGTGAAATGTGAAGATGGTACAAGTAGTTCCACAACAGACGTACGGGTAACAATTGTAGCCGGTGCATCGTTACGATTTACCAGTTTACCAGGTAAGATAACAACAGATATACGGGTACAATTGTAGCCGTTGCATCGTTACGATTTACCAATTTACCAGATAACTTTCATTTTTATACTTAACAACAATAGCAAAAGAATACCGAAGGAACAAGGGAAGTGATGATTACAAAATAAAAGTCAAAAGACATGGCATAGAAACAAAGACATGTGAGACAGGCACAGAGCATGGAAATAGAAAGACGACATTATGTATACATTATGTTGTTAAAAAACGGCAGTATTATACTGAAGGAACAATTAAAGAAGTGGTATTTACAAAAAATCTAAAGACATAGCCAAAACGAGAACACAGAAAACAATGACGTTAGATGGCTACAAAGTACAGAAATGCGATTGTTAGTACACTTTTCCTGTTTATTTCATGTTTGTTGACGATCAGCCATCCATTTTGGTGAAAAAAGACATGGATGTAGTATTATTCGACATCTTGATTAAATAAAATAACGATTATTGATTTCTCCATGTCCATTTATGTGTGTTTGCATGCAGTTTTCCGACATATTTTAATTCTAGTGTCAAACCCAATATTGCCCTCTAAGAGCCGCTTCGAATGATCAAAACGCTTGTTAAATATATAAGAATCGAAATAGATTATTGCAATTGGGCTCTATGCGAATAAGAAAATGGGCAGACCATATATTTGTCAATGAAGACAAATATAAGGTCTGCCAATGTTCTAATTCGCATAGCGCCCGCTTCCAATAATCTATTTCTTAAACAATATACCAAGAACGCCTTCAAACCCTCCATTGATGAGACATAAGTTGTCGAAATGCGCATATGCAGAAATTAAATTCACAATAACTTCGGTATTTAGTTATTTTAACAGAACAAAATCTAAATAGAACTTCATGAAATTCATTGATAAAGAGAATGGAGAAAGCCATGTTGCAGTTTTAATAGTACATGTCTGTGTTTTAAGAAAACGGCATAATTTATTTGAAATTATACAGTCGTTCTCTTTTTTCGAGAAAGCATTTTGCCGGTTACGCAGTGATTCACCACAAGGCTTATAAGCACTCTTGCACTAACACAATCGAATATCTTTATAGCATTATCTCTCTTGTTTTACAGATACGTCAACAAGTATAGATGTCAACTCTATTCATGCGGCCGGAAGCACTTTATTTACGGTAACTGCGTCATCAACTGCTAGTGTTTTGACGTACACAATGACTGGCGATACAGGCTTTGCAATTAACAGTAGTAAGTATAAAGTTTTAAGTTATGCAGAGGAACTGCAGAAGTTTGAAAATATAAGCATAAATAACAAAATACCAAAGTTACTGAGAATTTAGGGGTTTATATCTCCCAACTCATTGGCTACTCAAGGGCCCTGTGGTAGATACAGAGACTACCCTGATTGAGCTCGGTTGCTTACAAATAGGCTACTTAAGCAAGGGTATGTTACCCATAACTTGAAGTCATCACTACAAAAGTTTTACGGTCGACATCACCATCTTGTGGATATCTGTTTCCTAGATGACAACAGATCTTTCTCTTTGCCTCTAAAGTTTGCTTTTCCTCTACCGGATTTGACTTTACTACCGGAGATGACATGTTCAACATTGCGGGTGTCTTATAAGAAGCTGGAGATGCCTACTCTACCGATACATCTGATCTCATTCATAATTTTACTTGGTCCGTTCATTTTTCTATACGTGTGTTCTTTTAATTTTTGTTATCTATGTCATGCGTATGTTATGTCTCTGTTTCTTTGTTTTTCCAATGTTGCCATTGTCCTTGGATTGTTTGTTTTAGACTGACGGTTTGGTTCTAAATTACTTAAGTTTCTACATATGCGCTTTCCACAGCTTATGTCTCTTCAGTGCAGATCAAATCAAAAACATTTGGAAATCCAAAACCGAAATATTTGTAAAACATGATAGAGAAAAATGAGCAAAAATTAGTTATGAGATAAATGTAAATAAGAATGAATTTCATTACATGGTAAAAGCTGCTTTGAGTTGTTCGATGACTTCATCTATGATTGAAAATTTTACGATTACTGCTCTTTTCTGTGATTTCATTGCTAGCTAATGACCAAAACATGGTTATGTATGTATTGGCAATGACAAAATCAAGATGCTTAGAATTACTGTAGCTGTTACATACTGAAAAATCATTAATTACGGTAGCATAAAATATATAAAGGATAGTTGCTCTTGAGAATTCTGTTCGGTTATTCCCCCTCCCCCACCATCTACAGTTGTTTTTACGTTGTGTTAAAAAGCGTTTCAAAAATTAAATGTCCTATATTTCTTTACCACAAAAGGAAAAAAATACTCTATGATACTCTATGATAATTTAAATAAACTGAAATTTCTATTTAAGCATTCTTGATTTATGTTTATTGTAACATTTATTATGCATTCTTCATTCAAAGTATGACCGTTATTGATATGACAAATAGTACTTATGCATATCAACGTGTAGATGATGTCTACATTTCTTGATTATTTCGAGCTCATTGGTGCTGATATAACAAGCCACGGTAGATCAAAGGGAAATGATACCAATTATAGATAAACTCCAGACAAGATTTTGTATAGAAAAGGGCAAGGTCATGAATACATTTTTGTAACACTTCGTTCTGTGATTTATAGTGGTGTTTATATTTGCCCTTATACCGTGGCAACAAAATATAATTGATTACAGGAAAATATGCTAGCACGAGTATGCGAAATTTAAATAGTGGTTCAAATTACAAAAATACCAAAGTTGCATAAAAACTAACTATACGTGTTTCGTGCAATAAGATAGAAATTGCCAAGTTGGTTAAGGAACAGCTAAAACATGCACAATCACAGTTGAACATAGCATTGGGTTAACACAATAAAAGTATTGGTTGACTTCGCTTAAGATATCTGTAAAACATATCACATATCTGAAATGTAACTTTTACACAAAACAGAAGAGAATACATGCATGGGGTTAAGGGTTGTTTTTGGCGTTTCAAACTTCAGCAAGGAAAGAAAAAAAATATAATCAGTTAGAAAAGGACATGGGACTGGTATCTGAAACAGATTTGTTTTACCGAGATAGAAATTTAAACCTGCCTATATCTACGGATGTATATGGGATTATTCCACGCAAGCCGTTGACGACCATAGCGTGTTTTATTACTCCCCGGTTAAACTCGGCGACCATTCCTTTAAGGAAGGATATTTATCCTACAAGCTAGAAAAAAACTCGGAAAATCGAAGTTTCTTGGCCAATTAAAATAAGTAATCCTTTAATCGTGGCAACGACAGGTGTAATTACTTCACGTTTTGAATCTTTTATCTCATATCTCATATCATATAATATTTAAGGCGTTTACCGTATTAGAAGTTTCATTTATAAATCTTATATTCCTTATTTCAGACACTGGTGTTGTTACAAATATTGATGATCTGAATAAACAACTTACAACTCCTATTGAATTATGGGTAACTGTAAAGGATGGAACACTAGAAATCATGGACTTCCTTCGGATCAATTTAATAAGTACGTATGTAATAGCAGATAAGCGTGCAGGGGTACAAACTTGTGTCCAGGAAGGATTAGATTCAAATTTACTAAATAAATACACTCTCTAGTTGACTTCAGGCTTACTTGTTTCGAACAAATGTTTAATGATAATGTAAAGTTTTGTTAATACTTATTTGAATACATGATACACAGCTGAAAATTTTAGAAAGCATTTATACATTCATGATGACTTCAAGGTGTGAAACCACCAATTCATTTCTTTAACATTTTCAACTAAAATTTAGAATTTTCAAACCTCCCTGGACATTTTATCTTAAGTTTAACCTTGCCAAGACCATACATGTCGTGAAAGGCACATACCTGCTCTACATTATATCAAATTTTCATCATACCTTTAAAGCCTTCTAAGAGATTCCCGGTGTGTCGGGGAAAGCCACCTATAAATACGTACCACGACGTCACAACATTGCGCAAAAATAGTCATTGGGAATTCCCCTCTTTTAAGTGATCTAAAATTACACCTGGTCAATTGACCTTGGTCTTGAATTAAACTTAATATATCAATGTTTAAATGGGTGCACCATTCATCAAATTCCCTTGAATAGTTTTAAAGGTGCAAGAATACAAAGTCTATCTTTAGATTCAAAAGGTCTATTTTCTCATTCGTTCCAACTCTGATTGGTTGAATTGGTGGTTTGATACCTTAACATGATATTACAACATCCTCCAGTGTAATTGCTGCACTTCATCATGTTCTTTAGTTATTATCCAAATTGTATACAGAAAATAACAGCCTTTTCTTAATTTTTCCCTACTTTACATCACTATTAAAAAAGTCACAGATTTAGTGTTTTCAGTGCTTTGATTAAGCACAATCACTCATAGATGTTAAACAT